>BQNB010097362.1:0-25405 GCA_026074375.1 Tanacetum coccineum | reverse complement strand
AGAAATAGGCAGCCCACATTGTTTAGAACCAAAGTTGTGCATCATATGAATGATATACATACGCAGAAAAGTGCGTAAAAACGAAACATGCCATTGTGGTTTATCTCTTAACCAGATAATATATGCTACTACAATCATTTATTTGCATAGTGATAACCAGGTAATTATTGGAATAATTGATTTCCTTCCTCATTATTGATAACAACTATAGTATATATACTAGCAGGGTATCCGCGCAATGCGACGGCGGGTACCCGATAACTAATTTTGTGGCGAGAAAATGTGTTTCATTTATACATTTTTTCTACAAATAACTTTACAAACGAATGACAACTTTTAATTAAAATAACGATAAACTATTTCGTATCCAAATAAACAATAAGTCCGATTAAGGAGAGTAACACAAGTAGCATGTATGAAACATAAATTAAAGGTAGACATCACTACAAATTAAATATAATTTTGCATAAAAACTACTAACCAACTATTTGAGTTTACTATGTTCAACAATTTGAGTTTACAAATATGCAACTAACTATTAAAGCACCAAAAATTGTAATGTAACTCATACCAATTATTTTTAGCCCAACAACACAAAATCTTCAATTCAACGAGATCAAACCTCGATTCTTTTTTTCTCTACATCATATCCTCCGAGATAAACTCGCACCAAAGACAATCACTCTTATAGTTTCTGCAAAACTCACACACATCACACCAACAACCAAAAGATAGATCGGGGATACCGAGTATTCAAGAGAAAGAACAACAACTTCAATCGCAAGGGTTTAAATTTTAATATATAGTTAGCTCTGATCTATTATGTGCTTTTTGATATATTGAGGGGTTTTATACATCATAGTTTGTTTTTTTTTTTCGCTAATTCAATTTGGGAAGGGTGAAAAGCGCATTTATAAAACTTTTGGAAAGGATCGTTAAAGTTATGCTCATGTTGGGTGAATAGAACCATTAAGATCTATTGATATGGTCAAGCATTTAAAAACTTTAGTGTCAAAAAAATTTAGACTTTATTTCTTTTTATTAATTAACCAAATTTGACCGACTTGCAATGAGAATATAATTTACTCCCTTACAGATGAACAAATCACCTTCATACGCATAACGACCAAAATGTCAACTTGCTGAAATGAGAATATAAAATATAGGGCTAATCGCATTAAAAAAAGTAAAAAAAAAAAAAAAAAACCCTCTTTAGGGAAAGTACAATGTCAATTAAAGGTACTCATCTTTTTTTTCTTAATTTAAAGTATCGATCTTTTTTTTTGTTGCAAAGTTAGTATTTTAACAGGTTTTTCGGTTATATTTCTAACGATCGTTATTTTATTATTACATCGTTAGTCCTTTATATTATTTTGTGTAAAAAAGTATTTTCTACTTATTTTTAAAAATTATACGCGTTTTATACACTTTTTTTAAACGTTTTTATACACACATTTTTTACATGTTTTTATACACATATTTTTATACACACGTTTTTATATACATGTTTTTATACACGTTTTTCTACATGATTTTATCCATGGTTTTATACACACATTTTCATAGACACGTTTTATACACACATTTTTATACACATATTTTTATACACGTTTTACACACAATTTTATTCACGTTTTTAAAAAAAAGTGCATAAAAATGTGTCTGTAAAAACATGTATAGAAATGCATATATAAAATCATGGATAAAAGCATGTAAAAAAATGTGTGCATAAAAACGTGTATAAAAATGTGTGTATAAAAACGTGCATAAAAATGTGTTTATAAAAATATTTATAAAACTATGTATAAAAACGTGTAAAAAATGTGTGTATAAAAACGTGTAAAAAATGTGTGTATAAAACGTGTATAATTTTTAAAAATAAGTAGAAAATATATTTTTTAACAAAATCATATAAAGGACTAATGATGCAATAATAAAATAACGATCGTTAGAAATGTAACCGAAAAAACCTGGTTAATTGTCTAACGATTGCAAACAAAAAAAAAGATTCGATACCTTTAAATAGAGAAGAAAAAAAAGACGAGTACCTTTAATTGACAGTGAACCTAAGATGAGTACCTTTTTATGCGATTTGCCCTATAATATAAGGAAAAATGGAGAACAATAGCCAACCAACTTGCAAAATGAGAATATAATACAAGGAAAATGGAGAACAATAGCCAACCAATGTGAATAAATCCAAACTTGCAGACTAAATCTTGCATGAGACAAACCAAATGACATAAAGTACTTGAACCCAAAAGAAAAATAGTGATATTAACATTGTTCATAAAGTACTTAAACTCTTACAAGCTGTTATTGAAGCCCAGAAATGAACCATTATGATGAAGTTCTGTCCTGTTCAAACAATATGAAGCTAAATTAAGAAAAACAATTCATATACATTCGACAATGAAAAGTACATGGCGCATAGACTGTTATATAGTTTCAATTTGTATCAATTGGAGTAACAGAATTGTTAGTATTCATCACACCATGAGGATGACAATTGAAAAATCCTTTAACCTTTTCAAATATCACATTTGCTACCGAGTCCACTTCGTCATTGTTACTTAACTGCCAAATCAAAAAGAATAATTATCTAAGCAACTTATTGACTTTATAAATTAAATTTGAGGGTAAAGAATGTACCTTAGATGCCATCACTTTATCTTTAGCTTGTATTTTTTTCTTTTTTGGCTGTGTCTCTACCCAACTTTTCATCCTTGGTCTGCCTTTTTTACCCGCTTTCTTTTTTAATCCTTTTACACCAACAGGTAGTACATCACTGTTCTTGCTATCTTTATCTTTTGATAGAGACTCGTTAACTTTACAATCATCTCCATCCCCTTTGACTTCAGTGAAGCAAATACTTTCAATTTGTGTGGTTAGTTCACCAATTAGTCTTTCTACAAGTTCACATGCCTCCTGAGATTCAGATGCTCTAGATGCTAACTTAACTAATTTAGGGCATAAAGATCTGTACCTTTGTGTAGCACTCACATTTGCATATAAATGTACATCTCTTCCATGATAATCTTGAACACTTCCTTTTTTGGCTTCTCTAGTCACTATCTCTTTATGATGGTATTGTTTGTGGAAGTTAATTTCACATCCAAGGACATCAAGAAACCTTTCATAGCATGAACTAATACACAAATATCCATATCTCCCAAACTTTTTACAACTCAAAAAACAGAATTTTCCAAATGGCTGCTTGTGATTGTGTATTCTCCACCCTGGTTGAACATCGTAACCACATAAGTATAGAGTGGGTGGTTTTCTTTACGTTCTTTTATTGTAGCCGATAACGACCAATTAAACTCTTCTTGAAATAAATCAAATATGGACGGAGTATAAATCTGAGCCACTTGTTGTAATAATGGTGACTTATGCATTCGTACTCTTGGTAGCTTTTTTCTTGAATCAAACTTGGCTTTCAACTAGTTATAACGCTTATCTTCTATCACCCTCTCAAAATTCTTAAAAAATTAGAGAATACACAAGTCTGATTTCAAGTAATCCTTCAAGCAGCCATTTAAACTTTCGCTAAGTTGTGTACTCCGCATTCCTAACGTGTACACCGACTTCATATAACATTTAGCCTATTTTTCTTTATTTTCATACATTGCTTTCAACCAATGATTTTCTTTGACGTTATAGTAATCAATTATTGTTTCCCACGCTTCTTCAAACTTTTCTTCATCTCCATATACATACATGCATCTTTTGAAATCTTTCAAAAGACTACAATCATCCCTCACAATATTCACCACATTCTTTATGGCATTTTGCATTATGTGCCAAGTACAAAGTCCATGGTGTACATTTGGCATAACTTTATGCAATGCACTTGCCATTGCATGATCTTGATCAGTGAAAATAGCCATTGGTTTTTTCCCGTTATGTGCCTCTAAGAATGTTCTAAATAACCACTCAAATGATTCTATAGTTTCATCATAAAGTAGTGAAGCCCCAAATATTACTATTCCGTTTATCTTTTCTTCGAGTACCTTCTTTATTACATACAAATCTCATGGATGATATAGTTCCTTCACTTTTATTCTTGTTGTACCAGTGCCTGCGAACATCAAAACCCATTCGCCCACCATAGTTTATCCAAAAATGCCAAGCATCATCAACTGTATCAAATTCCAAACCCATATAAATAGATACGTGTATTGGTTAAATAGATACGTGTATTGGTTATAAGCTATCAATCTTATAAAACATATTAAAGTATAAAAAGTTTCAAAACTACTACATCAAGAATTATAACAATTAAAATGTATATGATTTTACAATAACCTGGGAATAAGAATCGGTGATTCTACAACTTGAGGATAAGAGTTGTCTTTTTTATTTATTTTTCTTTTGTGGTTGTTCTGTAATTGTGTGTGTTTGTCTTTTCCACTTTTATTGTAATTAAGTAAAAAGAAATGGACAACATTAAATGTTTTTGACCCGCGCCCGACCCGTCGCATTTAATAATTGTTGGACGTTTTGATTCTTAACCCAACCCGACCCAACCGAAGTTAGTGAACATTACCTGGAAACACGTAGCTACTGAGAGAGATACGTGTCTCCACCACCGTCTCATTCTCTCTCTGATTCTTCACACCAAACACCCTCCTCTCCAGGTATCCCACTCAAGAATCCACAATCCATGCGAGTTTAGATTCAATTGAACACCACTTTCTGATCGATGGTGTTGCTTCTGCCAATCGGAAACGAGGTCTATGGTTACTCACAACAACCGCATGACTATTTGCATAATATTGAGGTTAGTATCATTTTCCCCAAATTTAATTAAGTATAGCTGATTTACTATATAATTTTAGGTTTTCAGTTTATTGATTTAGGGTTATATAAATTTAATATAAATTTTAGGTTTTCAGTTTATTGATTTTAGGTGTTGTTGATTTGTGTATGTTTGAAGATGTTTAAAGTTTATAAGATTTTACGACTTTTATTTTTTTGTGTTTTTTTTGCTGAAAAATTTGGGTTTTTGATTTATGTTGTTTGAGGGTTTAGTTTAATGATGGTTGTTAAATCTTTGTTTCTAGGCTTGATTTGTGTTTTTGGAATCGCAGGCGTTGATTTGGGGGTTGTCTTCTGCAATGGGTTCGAAATGGATTGGGATTGATCCGTTGACGATGTATATGGTTGGGGCTGTGAATATTCGGGTTCAATGGTCGGCTTCGATGCCTGGCCATTTGTACAATTTGCAGATGCAAACCGTTACTGTTGGCAGTGGCGTCTAACATGCGACATATGACAAACTCAAATCATTATGGTAAGTTGGAACTAATTCATGATAAATTCACTGAATTTGAAATCGCATCATATTTATCTGTTTTAAGTTGTTTTTTTAATTAGTTACCATTTGCAGGTCAACTCATTCTCAGGTCATTGATATTGTGAGCGTAGTTAATTAACACCCGTACCTTGGCGGGGCAACCTGACATGTATCGTGGTTGCAGCCATCACGTGTGGTTCATACATTATACTTCTACAAGTGATTTGTGTTGGATGCCGAAAGAAAACCCAGCTTGCCATATAAACGAGGCTGTGATGATTAATTCCTGACAAATGTATAAAGGTGAGATTATCCACGTCTTGGCGGGGCAAGTTATTAACTTTGCAGCCATGGCGGATTAATCCACTTTGTAAATTGTTTATAAAAATCTGAGCCTTTGATGATGATGCTGTTTGGACAACCTGGTCTCATTCACTTTTGGTGATAGCTGAACCGATGTGTAAAGGAAACATGTTATTATAGTTTGGGCATGCCGGCGGTTATGCGATGCCTTAGCGAAATGCTTTTCCCAAGCTTATGATAGGTTTCAGTAAACTGTTTAATAGCATGATTGCCGCCGAGGCGAAAGATGAGTTAACGCAAGAGGGGTGTTTGGATACAATCTACACAGACATACAGGTGATTGAATTGAGGCTTTTTGTTTTCCACTATCTTCACAATTTGTAGTAGTCTAATTAGTTATTTGTGTCTTTTTCCGTTACTTTTTAAGCTGGAAAGACGGTTCGGGTAACGACTGGCTGCTATTGAAATATAAAGAGGGATGTGCATAGTGCTACCGATGGTCGTTCAGGAGATATATAATGGTACATCTAAACAAGGTCGGTTTCATAAGTCATGGTGTAAATTGATTAGTGAAAATCCAGGCGGGTGTAGTTGAAATGTGATGGTGTTGTCAAAAAGACATAATTTCGGGTCGTTGTTGTTACCCAAGATTCTCGAATAGTAAACTTTACCTCTAACGGTCAAAACCGGTATAACTTGAGGACCTCTCTAGCTGGTTTGTACATAGAATTTTCGTAGTTGTAATGCTTAATTTTAAGTTAGTGCATCACTTAATTGTACATATTGAATCAATTCTTTTATTACATAATTTTTGGGCATTAAATAGATTGTATCATGTGTTATATTAGTTGTACGTTTGAGTAACGGGTATTTTTAATTCTAGCATTGATTATATGTGTTGAATTGATGTATATCTGCATTTAATAGTTGTAAACAAAGCTTTAAAACTTGTAATGCTAAAAATTAAAATTTATTTGTGCATTAAAGTATTGTACAATATGCTTCATAACTTGAATTACTTAAAATTTTTGGGGTATTAAATGAAGAAAGAGAGTGCAAAATATTTTATATGTAGTATAGATTATATATATATTCGAATTTCTTCTCAATAATTATAAATTATACTATATTATTAATCCTTAAGATTATTCACCCGAGGTATTCATAAATGCATTTATGATAGACCCCGCCCGACCCGGTTTAAAACCACTCATACGTGTCCTTCTCTTCATACGTGTTATTCCCTAAGACAAAACCAAAAAAAACGCACACATCACACCTCGCCATAAAATCTCTCACCCAAAAATTTACCCATATTTTCTAGATCCATACCGGCAGTAGCTGCGATTCATCCGACAACCTCCTCCGACTACAAGGTCATGTTTTTTTCATTCATCATGTATTTCTTCTTTTATTTATAAATGGATTGCAGTTTGGTTCTAATTAAAAGTAATAATTGTGTTTAAATTTGTGTAAGAAAAAAAGGTGCTTGATGCGGCTATTAGACTTTATGAAGGAGAAGAAGCAGAAACTTTTTGGATTTGCCCAAATCGATTTTGTAAGTTTGTAAACCCCCTATTTTTGTGTTCTTTTTGTCTTTAATCATAATCTTCGAGATTAATTTTTTATCAGATTGATGAAGGTTTATTTATTTTTGGGGCAATTTAATGCAGGTTTAGTTTTGGGTTATTGGATTCATGGTTTAATATTCTTTGAGAGGTTTGAGTTTTGTATTTTCATTTTGGGTTTTCACAAACTTTGAGATCTTGGCTTGATTATGTACTTATTATCTTTGCTATGCTTGATTGGTTGATTTTTAGCTACCCAATTTAACTGTGTTAAAATGTGTTGTATAGGTACAACCAAATCCGCTTGATGGTGATCATACTTTAGATAACCACTATTACGATACGGGGTATGGATTTGTACATTAGAGAACCGCAAAACATGTACTGCGCATTCGTACGAGGTTCAAGCCTGGTTCTTACAGCAAATAGTATTTGTTTTTAAAACCCAGTATTTTTTTACTTTAAAGTAGGCTAAGATGAAAATATAATAGTCAGTTATTATAAAATACATGAAAATTCTTGATGGATTTCTTAAGATACAGTAATTATTAAGCACCTAAATATGCTTTTCCGAATATCCCTTTACAAGCTGTGTAAAAATGCTAACAGGACCATTGGCACAGGTTTATGAGATAATAGCTGCTGCTGGAATCACAAAGGGCTCTATAGTACAAAAACAAATTCCCGAACTGGAAGTGAGACTGATGAGAGATTGATACATGACGGCTCACATATGATGATGGAGGCTCGGGAGCTGTGGCAATGGATGAAGTTCAATGCAGACTTGCTGAAAGCACAGGTGTGAATCGCTTATATAAGACAATGCCAAACACCAGCTTATCTCGCAATTCATTTCCAGAATGCTTCGACAGTAGTGCATAAGTAAGCTAACGGCAAAAAAATAAAAATATTTATGCATTTTCTATAATACTTGCTTGCTGAGAAAAAGCCACGAATGTCTGTGTTTTGGCGGGGAAAACTACCAGGTTTGCAGCCATGTCGGATGTTTCTGTTTTTTTCGATGATTGATCAATCTGAGCTCACGCCAAAGATGTTGTTGCGACCCTAGTGCATAGGTTTTCTCGAGTTTTTAAACGTGTCCGATTCATCGCAGTGTATATAAGTGTCAAAATTGTTCCTCTCCATGCTTCTAGTTAAATGCAGTATTGTCTAACTTTGTTAGGATTAATAGTTAATTCTTATGCGTTCCGAAAGGTGTTAGCTCGAGCTCTGAGAAGGAACGAAAATCATTTACAAGCTTTGATGACTGTTTATCACAAGGGTAATTGGCCAACGAAGCTTACCAGGTTTGTCCAGAAACAACATTATTCTTTCTCATCTATATTGTGAAGAGTAATTGAATACGAGGAGATTGACTGACCCCTCGGTGCTTGAGAATGCGAAATTAGATAAATAGGTCATGCTTGAACACGTTGTCTCTTTGCCAACATAAAGAAGGGGTTGTTTGGTTAAGGGAAATAAGCAACCAGTTTTTAAAGGGGTGTTGGTGTGTGTTTTTCTTGTTGTTTTTAGGGACGCGTTTGTCATGGTGCTACAAAAACTTGAAATGCTTCTTCACATTTTTCCTTGACTTTTAGGATAATTGAGCAACAGCTAATAGCAAACAGAATCAGTTATTTCTCTGCCTGGAACCATCGTCGAGTATCTTTTAAAAGATACACTTTCCAACAATAGAGTCGTGCTGCCAATGCAGGACTGAGTCGTACCACATAACGCCAATTCACGGTATAGTGAATTAAAGACACGAAGAAGTTGAAAGTTAGGAAAAATTGTATAAAATTGAATAATGAAATTTGGGTTCTGTTTCTATAAATGCCATGAGTTGTTGCAGCTTAAATTCAATTGAATACTTCTACTAAAACCTGCATGTGTATTTTGCTGCTTTGTTTGTATGATGTTCTATTGTTGCGTACGTTCGTCTGTGCCTATATGTAAGCTGTAAAGAAAGAGTTATGTCAATAGCAGGTATGAATCTTTGTGAATAACTTTTACAAATTCATGTCGGTTCAGATTCTGTATGTTTGGATGATTAATCAATTGAAAAGTCATCATGTTTCTACTTCAAGTATAATTAATACAAGCTTTATGCTTTCAGGTGATCTAAATTAAGAAGATTGCAAAAGGCTTCTATAGAAGATTCAGGTAGGACTTGGAGAACACTCATTGTATTAGGTACTCGAACCGGCGAGTCCGGTTCAAACAAGATATTTTACGAGGGATAAGTGTTTTGATGGGTCACCAGGAAATTGGAAGGTAGTATACGCTGTCTCAAAACTACTAAAGTTTGTTATCCGATTCAGATAAAATATGGTCGATGTATGAATATGATTGGCACGTAATTTATTTATGGAATAGAATGATTTTCGAGATTTCACGCACTGTCAATAATCACTTGGGTAAATCCTGACCTTTTATGCCGCGTTTGCTATTTTAGCTTATTTTTTTTAGTTTTATCCATTTGAATCTGTTTGAAGGCGCTGTGTAACCTAATTGGTCCATTTGTTCGTTTCTTATTCGTTCTAGGTTATGGACAATGATAGTGGATGGATGTATGAGGTGTGATGCTCCCCGGGTTGTATCAAATGGATTAGTCACCATCAGTAATTGTTACTATTTGAACAGAAAAGGATATAGTGTCCAGTTGAAAGGACAATTGAATGGCAACTTTATCTCTGTCAAATATGACACAAATAGAAGTTATGTCACTTTTTCTTTGCTTTTTCCTCCTAAAATTAAATCTACTGGCCAAAATCAATCTATAGATAATAAGTTTGATGTTGGGTACGGGAAAAGCAAATAGATGATAATGCAATAAGCGTGAACGGAGAAAGTCATAACATGGCTCTAAATTATATAAGGTAATAATCGAGTTGGGTTTTTAAAAGATTCTTTCGAAAGTTTGTTTTAGCTAAGCGCTGAGAATGACGAAATATGTTTACCATCGTTTGTGAATTTGTAGGAAACTAAGCTCAGGAGGATGAAAACTCATGGACACAAGCTACACTTTCTTGGGATATGTGAGTTGCTTCAATCACTTGCCCGTGTCATCAACAACTACACCTATATCTCTCGATGGGGACGAAAACGCGGCCGCCCAGCGAACTGCAGGGTACGATCGCAAATTTATGTTTCTTATAAACGTTGTTGGAAGCCCAAGGTTTATGGTTGAGCACAAAGGTAAAGCGATGTCTGACATGTTGGTTTGAGTTATTAACCAGCGTAAAATCTTTATAAGCTAGGGCGGGGTGATTCGTATGCTTATGAAAGTGTATGTTCTTAGAAAAAAAGAGGTTAGGCAAAAAGTCGCTTACTAGATGTTAATTAATTGTTGTGTATTAGTGCTTATTTAGCAGGGATTTTGAGATTAGCTCCTTTTTTGGCTTATTTCGAAGGGCCTTTGATTCGATGTGCTTATAATATAAAAGGAGAGTTATGGTACCACACATTCCTATTTGGAATCCCTGTTTAACACCATTGGCTTATATTGAAGTGCTTATCACATTGTCATGCCTTTTAATTTCTTCCGTTTACTCTTTTAGCTTGATCCTGCGGCAATCATACCAAGAAAAAATGAACTTAACTTGTTCACCCACTAGCAAACAAGAGTACGAAGATTGGTGTTACATACAGTGCACATAGGTTTACTGCAAAGTATGTAGCGAAGAAGTGTTATTGTATATGCTAGGTTTTTACCATAAGAGTGCTACGTAGAACTAGGGATGCTTTTGGAACAGATAGTGCATTGCAATGCTATTAGTCGATAGTACCCCTTGGTTATGCTTACAATCGATTAGTATTATGAAGTCATGATTTTGTATTCTTTTTTACCACCTTTTAATCATTACTTTCAACATACACCTTTTAATCCTGTCATCATAGACTATTCTTTAATTGACAGAAAGACATTTACAATAGGCCTTAAGAGGAATTTTTATATTATTATTTAGAGTTAGTAATGTTTAGAAGTTATGTGAATAAGCCAAGAGGTTGTTGTGCTAAAACAACTTTTGGAACAAGATGGCCTGGCCTTTTCGACCCTTACAAAAATGACCCATTTTGATCCGAACATGACTTTTATATTGTTGTTTGTTTCAGGTGTCAACATTTGTGATGTCCTTCAGGTGTTGTCATTTCTTAGACAATATGATGAAGTGGTGGTAGTGCGCATTGCAGACTCTTTTTTGATCACACATGTTGCGGCTGTGCAAACAGGGGATCTTGATGAAGCAATGGAAATGGGGGCTGGAACATGTTGCACATCTTCAAGTGTACATATTTTAAAAAAAAAACCCGCGCTTCGCAGCGAAGCGCGGGTTACAAACCTCGTTGTAATTAAGTAAAAAGAAATAGAGGGAAACGATTGACAAATTGGAGGGAAAAATATAAAGTAAAAAAAAAATCTTTGAGGGAATCACGGTATATTATAGAAATTGTAAAGAAAATTAAACAAGTTATATTAATTAGGAGAGAGAAATACTAAGTTTTGATGTTGACCGTTTATTAAATCTAATGGTTCATATTCACCCAACATGACTAGTCATGTTAATGGTAACTTTAGACAATCCTTTCCGTATAACTTTCAGCTTGTTACCAAATCGCATATAATGGGGCTACTATGTTTGGTAGAAGGTAATTTAATTAAGTTTTTATGATTGTTTAAAATAATAGCAAGTAGTGTGAAGTATGTTGCTATTGTGTGTAATGAGTTTTAGAGTAGATGTAATTCTTAGCTATCATAAATTTTCCCGGCAAGACAGCGGCGAAAACTTTTTCTGGCGAGACAACGGTGATGGCTGTAAGAAAATCGCGAACAAAGTGTATGTCAATCTCAATATGTTTGGTCCGCTAATGCTGAACAGGATTAATAGTCATATATATAGCACTAACATTGTCACAATAAACAAGGGTCACAGATCATAATGGTGTATGAAGCTCTCTGAGAAGATTACGAAGCCAGACAGTTTCGGAAACAACATTAGCAACACCTCTATACTCAGCTTCAACACTCGATCTAGAGAGAGTATGTTGCCGTTTGGCTGACCATGAGAGTAGATTATCTCCCAGGAAAACACAATAACCAGATGTAGACCGCCTGGTAGTCCAGCCCAATAAGCATCGGTATATGCAACAAGAGAACCTGTAATGGATGCATAAAGTTGAAGCCCAAGAAGTAATTAAGCGCCCCCAAATCAGTCATATCAAACTCCTTATGAAAAGAGAAGATAATACGTTGAAGTAAATCAGTAAATCCGTAGGAATTATGATCGTAGAATAATATCAATCAAACATAAATAATACGTAGTAAATATGCAACCCAATAACATGTTGTTATATGAATAAGGACGATGTCACATACGGAACTCGTACGAGAAACCAACCCTGTACGCTATAACCTGTAAAACGTTTGAAACCAAGCACGAGGTGCCTTGTTTCAATCGTGTTAACCGATCTTATGTAATCGTAACTACACATGATAGGAAACGTGCATTTACGCGAAACCTGCGGTGGTCTATATATTCGACACTAGTAGGGTATTCGCGCAATGCGATGGTGGGTACCACAGTGATTATTTTTGTGACGAGTAAATGTTTTTTTATTTAAAATATTTCTTATTTAAAATATTTTCTTATTTAGTTAGTATCAAAATAACTTTTATAGAGCAGTGAGAGGTGTTTTTTCAAAAATGAGAAAGTCGACAATTATTAAATAGTGTAAATGATTAGCCCTTTTATTTTTTACATTTTAGCATTAAATTGGTGGTACAAGTTTATTGAGCTTTTCTTATAAACACTTTCAATAAAAGATGTCATTATTGGATGGCGGTTACTATATAGTTAAAATGAAATGTTACATATGTTTGAAATAAGACTTAAATTTTTCAAATCTTTAAATTAATTTTTTAATTTTCCTTCTTGTAGGGTGGGTCACTCGGTTTATGGACGATGGGTTTGACTAAGGGTGTCAAAGCGACCCGAACCGAACCGAAATTCGCTTATCTAAAGGTCACGGTCATAGTCAATAATCTTATTCGGGTCAATTCAGGTCAACCCGACTAACCTGAGTTCTAAATAGGGTTAGGTTCGGGTATGTTCTTTTTAGCCTTGATCCGAATTTACTGTGAACTACGAATAACCCAGACTTGACTAACACTTTTTTTAATTGTAAAACTATTGAAGTATAGCATTTTTTTTAATGCAGTTTACGTTTTCGATTGACCCGAACCCGAACTGATCCTTACTGAATTTTACTCGCGCCAAAATTGACCCTAACCCGAGTTCGTTATAAGGGTCAGGTTCGAGTATGATTTTTTGGCTCCTCAACTCATAGTTGAGCTCGTACATCTAATTGACTTGAACCCGTTCGAGTCAAAACGAACACAATCCATTAGATGTGTGAATGATAAGGACGGAAGGCGAGAAAAATGCGACATTTATGTTTGGTGTAACCAATATTACCTTTCTTTCTTAAAGTAGAGTCAAATTATTCTAACGAATGATATGGCAAAAAATTTTCATAATGACCGTAATTTGATGTCCAAATCGACGCTCCAAAATAACTCTAAAAATAAATGTTCACTATTGACTTTAAAATAATTTTTCATCAACTTTGATCTTAAATTATTTTGTTTGTATTATATAATATTTAATGAAAATTATATCTATACTTCTATATCTATACTACTATATAAAGCATTTATAATGTGAGACCCATTAAAAATTAAGATAAAGATGTGCAATCTTGACCATCCATCTCATTTTAGGGAATCACATCATAAAGTGACATGTGTCACTTTTATCCATTAAATAAAGTTAAATCTTAGATTAATCTTCACCATTAGATCAAACTCAAATGGATGGTGGAGATTTGTCTCTTGGTATGTGAGGAGAAACTGGTATGCAAATGAACTTTTCTCCTAAATTAATAGTGTAAATGATTAGCCCTTTTATTTTTTACATTTTAGCATTAAATTGGTGGTACAAGTTTATTGAGCTTTTAATATAAACACTTTCAATAAAAGATGTCATTATTGGATGTCGATTACTATATAGTTAAAATGAAATGTTACATATGTTTGAAATAAGACTTAAATTTTGAGATTTGACATTAATTTTCTAATTTTCCTATGAGGGTTGGGTCACTCGGTTTGTGACTAAGGGTGTAACTAGGGGTG
Source organism: Tanacetum coccineum (assembly GCA_026074375.1). Classification (NCBI taxonomy): domain Eukaryota; kingdom Viridiplantae; phylum Streptophyta; class Magnoliopsida; order Asterales; family Asteraceae; genus Tanacetum; species Tanacetum coccineum. Next base: position 11,043 of record BQNB010097362.1, on the reverse strand, counting down.
TTAAAAAAGCCGACCCGACCCGAACCCGAATAAGCTTATTAAGGTCAGGTCACTCAGGTCAATAATCTTATTCGGGTCAATTTAGGTTAACCCGAATAACTTGAGTTCTAAATAGGGCTAGGTTCGGGTATGTTCTTTTTTGCCTTGACCCGAACTGACTTGAACCCGACTAACCCCGACTCGACTAACACTTTTACATTCTAAACATATTCGGATTGACCCAACCCGATCTGATCCTGATTTTACCCGACCAAAAATTCCTTGTAATAATCATATCTTTTATTAAGGGGACCCTTTATTAAAGATAGTGCTGGCAAACACACCACATATATCAAACCTCATCTCAGTTCACACCTGGATGACATCTTCTTCTCTATTGTGGATCAGTTATGAAGTGTTTCTTAGTTTTTGAGGTGAAAATATCCGCAAGACCATTGTAGGTGATCATATCATCTCTACTAGTTTTACGGATATCTTCACCTCTGAAACTAACAAAACAAAAACAACTTAACATCATCATCATCATATCATCGCTAATGGGTGATAAGTTTTCTTTCATTTCATTTTTTTAAACTCCAGTTTGCGTTTATTTGAGCTCAATAGCTTTAATTTATCTTCAATTTCATTACCCTTTAACAGATTTGTTCAAATCCTCCAAAATAAGAAACCCCCAATTTTATAAAATCCCCAAAATTCACCAATTAAACCCTAATTTTAAGCCCAGTTTATTTGTTTTAGACTCCAATCTCGTTAATTTACCTTCAATTACAATACCCTTTAACCAATTTGTTTAAATTCTCAAAATTAAAAAACCCCCAATTTTAACGAATCCCACAATTAAACCCTAATTTTAATCTCAATTTACCTGATTTTTTTAGATCAATAGCCTTAGTTTACCGTCAATTTCAATACCCTTTAACCAATTTGTTCAGATCCCTAAAGATCAAAAACCCCCAATTTCAGAATTAAACCGTAATTAAGTTTTTTTTTGGTTCAAAGTGTTTTAATTGCCTCTAATATCATTAGATTAGACCCTAATTTGATCAATTATGCCAGTACCTACAGTAGCACTATACACATCACCAGCTTATGACTTCAATTTGGAACCTTCGCCATCTCCAGCGACGACCGAACCGATCGTCGGTGGCCTTTCGTCGCTGTTTTCTTCGTCCGGAGACGAATTCGATCAGAAAACAACGACTTAGCTAGCTCGTTTGCGTGTTCACCTTTTGGGTCGTATTTGAAGCGTGATCATGTGCATCAGAGTCAAGTTTCGGTCTTTCAAGGTCCGGTTTCGGTCTCGAGTAGCTCGATTCCGTCTCGTGATGGTTCGGCTCGTGTGTGGATTATAATGAGCCGCGTGTGAGTTATAATGATAATGAGGAGCTTACGTTTGTGATGGATGATGGTTTGAGTGAGTCGTGTTATAAGGAGTTGTTAACGAATGCGCAAATGAAACATAAGGTGTTTACCGATGGTTTGGTTGTTAAGGCGTTTTACGAGGCCGAAAAGGCGCATAGAGGACAGGTATAGAATAAGTTTTAGTTTATAAGTTTGTTAACAATGGTTAAGCTCTTCAATAGATGTGTACTTTTGCAAATGTTACATTATGTTGCGTGTACCCAAAATATGGAGTAACTTTTTAGTACACGTCTATTACATAGCTTAGACTGTTGTTTATATTTATGTTATGAGATTATTCTTTTGGTTGTAAATAATTAGAGTGATTCGTATCTGCAACATTGTGTGGAAACAGCGGTGTTGTTGGCTACGGTAGGTGCTAATGCGACTGTAGTTGCTGCAGGGTTGTTACATGATACACTTGATTCGTTTATTAGCTATGATTATGTTCTTCGAACGTTTGGGGCTGGTGTTGCCGATCTTGTTCAAGGAGTACTGATTTGTTAACTTATTTATAATATACGAGATTTTAGTTTGTTGATTATATGAATTTGATATTCGGTGGGTATTGATGAACTCGTCTGTTTGCTTGTATTAAAGTGAGATGTCTAGTAATTGTGTTCGAGTTCATAAGATGAAAAGCTGCTAACCTGTGATTGAATATCTACAGGTGTCTAAGCTAAGCCATTTGAGCAAGCTTGCTCGTGAAAGCGACGCAGCCAATAGAACAATGGAAGCAGATCGCTTGCATACGATGTTTCTTGCAATGGCAGACGAGAGGGCAGTGCTAATAAAATTAGCTGCTAGGCTGCATAATATGATGACGTTGGATGCGTTGCCTTTGAGTAAGAAACAAAGGTTTGCAAAGGAGACGATGGAGATCTTTGCTCCTTTGGCAAACCGATTAGTAATCACGAGTTGGAAGGAGCAATTGGAGACTCTTTTCTTGTAAGTACCTCAATCCGGAGCAACCTAATGTTTTACAATTTTCCCGGTAAGAATACTAAACACATATCAAAGCCCATAACGATGTAACGTAATTTGGAGATAGATATTATGCATGTTCAATCTTATGACTTCTATGGAAGTATGACCAAGTTTATATATAGTTCAACCTTGTAATAAGCATTTTCCAAGTCGGTAGCTTATTAGTATTCTGCGTTTTAAGTTCCATTACTAGCATGAGGGATCGTTTGTGGTTCATTCGTGCAGATCTTAAACATAAACTCAGTATGTAATTGTACAGACTTTCTTCTTAGATCTAGTTACAAAAGAGAAAACTCAGTCTGCAAGTTAACATGTATCTTTAACAACCAAGATACCTTGTCGCTTCGGAAAAGAAAAATAGCAACCGAGATACCTGACCAAATAAATTATAAACAGGATTCATCTTGTAGACAGGCAATTCCACCAAGTCTACAAGATGAATCTATGTCTGTTGCAATCATTGAAGGAATCAGTCTTCCTTGGACACACAACAAGCACATTCATAGCTATCGACTCTCATGTATTACTTGCTTTCAATATGGAAAACTGATACCTACATACAATATGACCTACCAGCTATTTATAGACTATAACAAACTGATAGAAGTAAACATAAACGTGGGTACAGTGCACTTCATGTACAACCACTACTACTAGAAATCCCTATTCAAATGCCATGCAAATAGGTCATCCCACTTTCTTCCATAATACTCGGTCAAATAACTACCAAGTCACTCACCCACATGCTAATCCATGACCCATATAACCTGGTCAAACTGTGGACTACCCACTGACCCGTGACCTGCTGAACCGAACCATGAAGTGACCCATCAAGATTACCCAACAATCATCTCATTTTGATTTAAACGACGCAAATTCAACCTACTAACGTTAAAAAGGGTTAACATAGCGCAACCTGATATGTTTTAGATGAGGCTGAAACCGGGCTTACAAATTTACTTGCACACCAACATAAAAATATACATAGTTTGACCCGTTTACCAAACAGTCTAACCAGCCAGTTTCGACATCCATATTTACAAACACATTTTCCCTTAGGAATAAAAGAGAATGAAATTAAGACTTTTCTTCTACTAATCTACTGTCACTATAAGAATTGCAGCTATCTAATAACGTAACAGTTCTTTACAACGTTCTACTTTGTACAACGACTGAACCGTAATATAACTATATCATCTTCCTAACTGGGCATATCAGACATCCTCGTGGTTTAAATGGTACGAAGATCATCTCCTCCAACCAACCCTGTTACCGCTAGCTCGGGCTGTGCTTGTGGTAGAAAGCCCACTCTGCTCCAGCCAACTATCATCGTGTATAAATGTTTAATCAAGTAATGAGAAGTTAATCAAGTGGTCTTGCGTTTACAGTAATCTTCACGTACATGGAAAAATAAATCATTGACTGCTGCTTTTTGTAATCTGGCAAAAGAATTTCAAAAAACAAAATACAGATTGTAATTCTTTTTCAGATACTTTTAGTAGTAATCCTCAGTAATTTGTTTATACGTAAGATGTAAGAAATAGCTAGTATGAAAAATTAGATAACGTTTAGGTAAAAGCTAATTTGACGACAAGACATACTTTACCAAGATAAAGTTTAGGTATCGTAAATAGGTGAAAGGAAATATGTTTGTAAATATAGTTAAGTGTCAACAAACACGCGACGATTGCATGTGAGATTAGTTGTACTTATGAGAGTAATAGATGTTGAAGACGACTGTCTTTGTACTGATGTAGTAATAGGTCCTTATCATTCTCTGTTTTTACTTCTTTGTGATTGTCTATAGAGAGAAACAACATTTACGGCTAAAGGTTTCTTTCGTGTTTCGGGTCTCACATTTTTACTCTTAAAATTCTTTCTATAAAGCATAAACTCATCTCTTACTCAATCATATGTCTTCCTTATGGCCTTTCTCCCATGCTGTGTCATTCTGTCTTCATTTTTCATTTTCATGTTGTTTTTCATATTTGTATATAATTTTCAAAAACGGAGAAGTGTTATCCCAACAAATTGGCCAATACTTGGTATGATACCAGGTGTCCTTGTAAACGCTCACCGACTCCATGATTACGTTACTGGAATGTTGATTTATAGCGGTGGAACATTCATGTTCAAAGGTCCTTGTTTCGCTAGCATGGACATGCTCATTACCACTAATCCCTTAGATGTTCACCACGTCCTAAGCAAAAACTTTAGCAATTATCCCAAAGGGGAGAAATTTCGTAAGATTTTTGATATCATGGGAGAGGGAATCTTCAATTCTGATAACGAGTTATGGGAGATCCATCGCAAGGTCACCATGTTTGTATTCAGTCATGCTGGATTCCGAAGTTTGTTAGAAACGATTCTCTGGAATTTGGTGGAAAATGGGCTTCTACCGGTGCTTGAATTCAATTCTGGACAAGGTAACGAGATGGATTTGCAAGACATATTTCAGAGGTTCAGTTTTGATACTATATGCAAATTACTCTTAGATCATGACCCAAAAAGCCTGTCTCTTGATTATCCTTATGTACCATGTTTTAAGGCCTTCTCGGATGCTGAAGAGGCTATCTTGTATAGGCATGTTACACCTCCAAGCCTTTGGAAATTGCAACAACTTTTTAGAGTGGGGAATGAAAAGAAGATGAATGATGCATGGAGAACTATCGATAAATTTATATACAAGTGCTTAAACCAAAAATCAAATTACTACAACGACACATGCAATGAACTCCAAGACGATAAGTTCTTGGTATTGACAGCTTTCTTGAAGGAATTCAAAGATCAAATGGGTGATTTTGGAGATCGTACAAAATTTTTAAGAGACACCTTACTTAGCTTGATGGTTGCAGGAAAAGATAGTACTAGTAGCACTCTCTCTTGGTTCTTTTATATCCTAGCGCAAAATCCAACCATAGAAGATCGGATTCTTCAAGAGATTCACACCCATATGAACGTGAATCTGCGTGAAAGGATGAATGCAAAAACGTTAAATGAAATGGTCTATCTTAATGGAGCGTTGAACGAAACCTTGAGGCTTTTCCCTCCTCTTCCATTTAACCATAAATCCCCACTGAAACCCGACATTCTTCCAAGTGGACACCAAGTTAACCAAAACACCAAAATAATTTTGTCTTTTTATTCCATGGGAAGGATGAAATCTATATGGGGCGATGACTGCATGGAGTTTAAACCCGAAAGGTGGATTACAAAGGTAGGCGGAATGACACATGAGCCATCTTACAAGTTCCCGGCATTTAATGCTGGACCGAGAACTTGTGTGGGTAAGGATATGGCGTTATCTCAAATGAGGATAGTTTCAGTTACAATCATTTATCGTTATCATATTGAGTTGCTGAAAGACCAGCTAGTGCTTCCTGCAGATTCAATGGTTCTTCAGATGAAGCACGGGCTCAAGGTGAGATTGGTTAAGAGAAGTGAAATGAATTCCAATCAGATTATATCAAATTAAATTGAGTTATACAGTCTATTGTGCTTTTAATTTGGGATACAAATATTCTTCAAGTAAACTTTGTCAATTTGTGTTTTGCTAAGCATGCTAAAAAATGTTTGAAACTCTAAGAGTTGTGGTTGATAAGATGTATAAGGTGAATATATGTTACTGCAAAAGTTAATATTTATAGTACAAGCAAACTTCGAGCGAGAAACTCGAGACATTTTCCACACATTCCCCTTAGTGAGTCTTAATTACTACTCTATGGTAAAGACATAGTCCTCAAACGAGTGCTTGCCAAACTATTACAAACGACTAGGATAATCCCGTACACGGATGTTATCCACAAACACGCGACGATTGCATGTGAGGTTAGCGGCACTTAATTATTCTACAGAGAAAAGTCTGTGATGGACTAGTGATGCACTTAACTTAATTATTCTACATAGAAAAGTCTGTGATGGTGAAAAAGTCTATGATGGACTAGTGATGCATTTAACTTAAATATTATACATAGAAAAGTCTATGATGGAGAAAAAGTCTATGGTCGACAGGGCGTTCAAGACTAATAGTAATGCGACCACACAAAGTGATCAAATCATAATGTCATATTAGCGCTAACTCAGTTTTCTTTCTTATAGACCAACCAGACACCAAACACACGGGAAAAGAGGGACAAAAAAACCAAAACCCGGACCGGACCGAGACCAATTTAGCCCAAAACCCCGAACCAAGGACCGGACCGATTGTGTTCGGTCCGGTCCGGTTCTTCGGTCGGTCCGGTCCAAGAAGGCATAATGGTCGGTTGTACGTAAGACCGGACCGGACCAAAATAGGGTCGATCCGGTCCGGTTTGTCCGGTTCGGGCCGGTTTCTCAGTTCAATCCGATCCGTGATCCGTTATGCTCAGCCCTAGTCTCGAGTGAAAAAGAGACCTACAGTATTTTTGAATGAAGAAAATATGTCTTATTACATTGTGTATTTGTGCTTTGTGAGTATTTTAAAATAACAAAAATTGAAAGAAAATACTAATGAAAGAAAGAAATTGTGAGGAAAAACAAATGAAGGGTCTTTTTATAAAGACGCGTTTAGAAATTTTCATACTTGCATGTGGTGGTGATAACGCTTTCTAAATATGTGGTGCTGATAACACTTTATAAAGGCAGTCGTTGTTGACTATCATCATCTACCAATTGTATATAGACGCGTTTAGAAATTGTCATACTTGCAAGTTGCATGTGGTGGTTTCTAAATGCAAGTTGTTGACTATCATCATATATCACATCAATCTTCTTTAATGGCATCGTCCTCTTCTTCTTCTTCTGGATCATATGTTTATGATGTATTTCTAAGCTTTTGAGGAGAAGATACCCGCAAAACCTTTGTAGATCATCTCTACTCTGCTCTTGAACAACGCCATATCCGAACTTATAAAGATGATATCACACTTCCAAGGGGTGAATCTGTTGGTCCAGCACTGTTAAAGGCTATCCAAGAATCGCGTCATGCAGTCATAATCTTCTCTAAAAACTATGCAGATTCTTCATGGTGTTTGGACGAACTTGTTCATATTATGAAATGCAGGGCTGAGAATGGGCAGATTGTTATGCCCGTATTCTATGATGTGGATCCTTCAGATGTAAGAAAACAAAGAGGAGATTTCGGGAAAGCGTTTTCTAAACAAGTGGCAGAGAATACCATAAAAGCTGAATTATGGAGAAAACAACTTATTGCTTCAAGTAACATTTCTGGATGGGAACCTAAGAACATCGCTAACGGGTAATAAGTTTTCTTTCATCTTTTAATTAAGAAACCTTTATATACGCCTAGCTAGTAAGGCTGCATGTGTTAGACGAGCCTAAGAAACCCAGTAATGGGCATACCAACTGACTGTGATATCGACTTTGGTGTACTGATCGATTTTCGTTCGTTTGAATATCTAAGACATAAATTTTTAGCTTTATTTTGTTGGGTAAAAACAATGTGAAAAGAGACTAATTATCCAATATATATGCAGGCATGAATCAATGGCCATCAAGAAAATTGTTGATACAATTTTTGGTGGACTGTTTCCCTTGAACTCAGATATTGATGAAGGGCTTGTTGGAATGAGAGCCCGTTTGCAAGATTTGATATCACAACTTAAAATTGGTTCGGATGGTGTGCGCATGGTTGGGATATGGGGGCTTGGTGGTGGTGGTAAGACTATTCTTGCCACTTCTGTTAAAAAGAAAATCAAATGCCGTTTTAAAAGTCACTGCATTATTGAGAATATCCGTGAGGAGTCACGCAAATCTGGTTTAAAGAAATTGCAAGGAGACATTTTATCAGTTATTTGTAAAACAAAAATGGAAGTAGACTGTGTTGCTGAAGGAAAACGTGAAATAAAAAGTAAGTTATGTCATAGTAATGTGTTGGTGATTCTGGATGACGTTGATGATCTAGACCAATTAGAGGCGTTAGCTGGCTCATCTAATTGGTTCGGTGATGGAAGCCGAATAATAATCACAACTCGAGATGAACATTTGTTAAGAAAGCACAAGGTAGACCATGTCTCTCCTGTCAGACTATTATCTCGTGACGAGGCTATCTCGCTCTTTAATAGTCATGCTTATAATGAAGAAAAGCACGTAAAAGACTATGAAAAACTTTCATTACAAGTTGTGTCTTATGCCGATGGGCTCCCATTAGCCCTTAAAGTTTTAGGTTCCTTTCTATATGACAAAGATGCGAAAGAGTGGATGAGTACCATGGATAGACTAAGAGATATTCCTGAAAGTAAAATTGTGGATAAGCTCAAAATTAGCTATGATGGACTCAAACCTTTTGAGAAAGAGTTATTCTTGGATATTGCATGTTTCTTTAGAGGGAAATGGAAGTGGGATGCAATGGAGATATTCGACGCTTGTGGTTTTCACCCTGAAATAGGGATAAAGGTGTTGATACAAAAGTCTCTCATAACTATCGATTCATATGGAAGGTTTGGTATGCATGATCTGATACAAGAAATGGGACACTACATTGTTAGAAGGGAACATCCTAACAATCCCGAAAGACATAGTAGAGTGTGGAACCATGAAGAAGTCAGTAACATGTGTTTTGGAGATGCAACAGTGGTAACGATTAAGCTAGCTAGCTTTTCAATTTATAAATTATATATGTGCAGTAAATTATATGTTTCAACTGCTAACAAAATATATACATGCACTCAATTAAACGCACATACTATGTAAAAGTCAACCCAACTCATTATTTTCTCATTTATTGTAGGAAAATGACCAGATTGAAGCGATTGAATTTGGTGGTAAGATTTATAAGTCAACCCAAATCTTTATGTTAATTTCAAAGATGAAGAAATTAAGGTGGCTTCGTCTAGCAATGTACGATGAAGCGCCTAATTGTCTATCAATGTACAATGAATTGCACTATAAAGGGAATGGTGAAGCGCCTAATTGTCTATCAAATGAGTTGCGGTATATTGATTGGGATTATTATCCTGCAAGTCCATTTCCAGACAGTTTTCAAGCAACGAATCTTGTTTTTTTAAAATTGGATTACAGCATGCAAGAATTGCTTTGGAAGGGTTACAAGGTAATTCAATTCTTCTTCTTATTATTAACGAGGTTTGTAACTTGTGCTCAGAGCGCGCGAGACTAGCTTCGGAAGGAACCGATAACCTCAAGGACTATTTGCGTTAATTGTTTCATAAATTTTTTACGGAAATAGTCCTTCAGGTTAGCGTTCCGTTGCAAGGTAACCAATAGTCTCAAAGACTATTTTCGACAATTTTTTATAAAATTGTACGTATGCCATAAGCATTGCAATATTAGGCTCGTTTTGTTCGCAATTCGACGATCTTTTCAATGACATATTTTTTTACGAATGAATCGATAGATATACGATAAATAAAGTTTGTTATATAAAAAGTCGTAAATAAGCAAAAGTTTAATGTCGTTTTAGTAACTTTTCACATACTTTGAGGGTGCATTTTGTAAATTTTTTGTTTTTTTCACCTCCAGGAGTTTTTTAGCCGACTCATAGTATTTTAAAAATATATTTGCCAAAATGTAGTGGTATCAAAAATAATCTCCAAGTTATTTTTAAAAAATAAGCAAACCATGTCATTTCTTAGCTGTATCTAATTGATAGAGCATTTTTTATCGATTAATATTTCTTTTATCGAATGTATTTATTTATTTTTATAGCAAAATTCAATTTGCAATCTTTTTTAATATTTTTTTCGCAGTAGTTATATTATATCATGTGTCCTATGAAATTTTCACAATATAAATTAGATCTAGACATCTAGTCATATGTTGTTCATCAAAATTATTTTAGAGTTTTCATAAATTGTCATATTCAATTTACATATATGGTTTTCTCCTCATAATATAAGCCTAACCAAATACATAACAATGAAAACCTAGTGGAATTACTTGATTCGGTTATCAAATTTGTTTAAAAACCACTTGAAAACGGCAAAAACAAGACAAAGCTCTTTTCATCTTCGTTTGTTTAGTTTTAGCCGGAAAAATAAACGTACAAGATCGCTTAAACAAATGAATTTTCTTGTTCGTATTCGTTTATTAAGAAATAAGGCTATTCATGTCGGTTTATGTTCGCTCATTAAGACAATAAACGGATATAAACGAACGAACGTAAAATAATAAGCATAAAATTAACAAAACTATACACAATATTGTGTTTTATAAGTGTTGTTTTATTTAAGTAAAGCAATTTTAAACTATATAATAAGAGGATGCAATAAACGAACATAAACGGATATATGATCATAAATGAACAAAAATAATCGGACGTCCACGCACATAAATAAACGTTAAAAGAGACAGAGACCTTAAATAAATAAACGAACGTAAAATGTTGTTCATATTTGTTCATTTAATAAGATACGAACATAAACGAACTTTTACCAAATGGTTCATGAAATGATCACTGCAAATTTAATTCATTTACGGCCCTGGAAAACCAAACAAAGCAATCCTTAAAAATCTAAAATCAGCTCATGAACATAAAATGATTATACATTAATCTTACTTATATTACACATAAAGAGAAAAATGATCGCTTAAAACCTAAAAATTTTAAAAATAGTATTTTGTTAGACTAAAATATCCCTACTTATAAAAAAGGGCCATGATGTATTAATTATTTAAATGGTTAATTACAATTTAAACGAA
>BQNB010097361.1:0-25405 GCA_026074375.1 Tanacetum coccineum | reverse complement strand
TATGACATTCTCCTTGTACACGCTGGCAATCCCACATCATTTGATTTTATGATGGGACGTGTACACAATCCAACGGCTCAAAGATTGAAGTTTTAGAGGTTGTTATGGATCAAAGGCCAAGATTATAGATTAGGAAGCGTCCTGGAAGGCTAGAAGGTTCCTCTCACCCCTATAAAAGGAGGCCTTCACACACAGAGCAAATGGTGTAGGATTTTAGCTTAGCTTAATAGTAATTTAGCTTATTGAATTCATTTTTAGCTTATTAACTTTAATTTGATGTATTTTCCTTTTTAAAAGTTTGTAACTCACTTTGATTATCAATAAAATTTTAGTTGTTGTTTAATACATGTTTTTACTTATTGAACTTATGGTTTGATTAAGCTCAATTTCAATCTAATAAGCTCTTTAAGCTCTTAATAACTACTTAAGCTAGCTTATACTCAGTTAAGCCTTCAAAAGCTTAACTGAGTTTAGATTTTCACTTAAATTCTCCCCTAAATTACCTCAGCTCTTGATTTGGATGATAAGCCAATTATGGATAGGCTTATGGACAATACCAGCTTATCTATGATAAGCTGGAGCTTGTTGACTTAAGCTCAATTGAGCATTTAAGTCCCTGTTTAGCTGGGACAAAGGTACTCTTTCATTTACCATTTGTAGCTTATTTTTATAACTCTGCTTATTCTGTGCTTATTTCTGCTTATTGTGTGCTTAATTTAGCTTAAATATGCTTATTATGTCTGATGATGGCTTATTATGTCTTTTCCTTAATTTAAGGTAGTTTAATTTGAATGTTAGCTAAATCTGTCTAAAATTAGTCAATCTGCTTATTGAATTGTGCTTATTCCTGTGAGGTTTATGCTTGTTTGTCTTTTATTTGCCCTATGCTTAATCTGTTTTTATATATCTTAGCTTAATTCAGTCTTTTATAGTTTAAAAATGCATAATTAGTTGTTTAATGGGTGTTTGGCACAACCAGCACTAACATTTGTTAGTGCTGCCTAAGCTATTTTGGCCTTTGAATCATCTTTAATCAGCTTAATCTTAGTCTATAAATCAGTTATTATAAGTTTTCAAAGTCTAAATCTAAGTTTTTAGGTATTTTCTAATCATGGTTTGAAATTGTAGTTAACTTGTGTGAGATTAAGCTTGTTTCATTTAGATCTTGATTAATAGCTTGTTGGTATCATTTTAATGCTTGTTTTTGGTTAGAAATGCAGTAGGTATGAGTTAGAATGGGTTTGCCTTTTCCATTTTAGATTTAAGTCAAAATCTGTTTAAGTGTCCTAGTCTAATTTTCATAGTCCAAAAGCCAGTTTTCAATAGCCAATTTTGATGAGATTAAACTTGTTTTAAGGTCTGAATTTGATAGTATAAGGTCATTGGGTGTTAAGCTTAATCTGTTTTGAGTTTTTAAAGTGTCAAAAGTATGTTTGAGTCTTAATTTTATCTACAAAAAGTGTCTAAAAAGCCAAAATAAGTAGTAGTAGTAGTAGTTCGAGAGTCTGATGAGACAGCGATATCTCGGTCACGTTTATAGGGAAAGAGCTAGCCTTAGCAACCGCGGCTGTGTGAGCACTCTCACTCAATCAGCCACTGCTGAGCAAGACGATTGTAAGCTCATATAGACTATTGTAGTGTGTCTTTCCTAAATCAGTACGATTGACTAGCTACTATATAGTCTTTCCTCTCGTACATAAGAGACATCGCAAACAGATGTTGAGTCACTCTAGATCCAGATTGAAGCAGGTGCTCGAATCGCTATCACTACTCGTGCGCGCACCCTTCGCCCTCAGTTGCCCCCTATCATGTGATGCTCGCCAAGAATCTAAGGAAGCTCATTGGTTTGAATTCACTAGCTATTGTATACATACATTACTTCCTTTCTCTCTCACAGCCACTAACAATAAGCATGAACGAATCAACCAAATAATTACCACTCACAAATCTCCCCATACTCTCCTAGATCAACTCCAAATACAACGCCACTTACTAACTACTCAAATCCAACTTCTTCGCGCGCCATTCTCTACTCAAAACTTAACTCCACATCACGCCGAAAACCACAACAGAATTTCTACTCCTCACTTTCTTACTCTAGCCTCACACCTCCAAATCCATCGCTCTCTCACCTTCACTAGCCACCGAGTACTCCCAACACACATAGAAAGATCAATTGTTACATTTAATGTGATGACTGGTATGTCGCCTTTACTTTTACTGTGTGATGGTTAAGCTTAATCTGTTTTGAGTTTTTAAAGTGTCAAAAGTATGTTTGAGTCTTAATTTTATCTACAAAAAGTGTCTAAAAAGCCAAAATAAGTAGTAGTAGTAGTATATGTCTTAATCAGTTTTGTTTTATAGCTTAATACTTGAACTTATTAGCTTAAGTTTAGTCTGAATTTGCTTATTGAGTCACAATATAGATCTGTTTTTAGATTTTAGCTTTTAATTTGTTTGTTGAGTCTTATTTTTAAGCTGCTAATAGTCCTTTTAAGCCAAAAAGCCAAAAAAAGTTTAGTGTAGTCTGTCACTTTTTCAAGTCCTTTTTCTAGCTTAATTTTTAATCCAATTTTCTTAATTCCTGTTTTTATGTGTTCTTTGGATGCTAAAGTTTATTTGTGTTTAGTTCTTAATTTATTTCAAATGCTTATTTGATCTAGAAATCAGCTCAAAGTTGGCCATTTGTTCTTTGAATCTGTCCTGTTTAAGTCAGCATATCTTTTAGCTTTTGAGAGCTTTTCAGCCAATTTTGTTAGCTAATTCCTTGTCATCTTTGCTTATTAGGTCTAAGTAGTTGTTAGATTTCAGCTTATTAGCTTTTTATTTGCTTATTTTAGTCTAAAAAATCACACAGCTTAGCTTAAGAGGTTTAGAGTTATAAATTAGTCAAAACTGTCATCTTAAGCTAGCTTTTTCTAGCTTATTTCAAAGTTTCATAAAAAGTTCATTTTACAAAAATTGCTTATTTTTAACTGTTCTTTATAAGTCTCAAAAAGAAAAATAAAAAAAATGTTTTACCAAAAAGAAAGGCCACAGGGTTCGAACCTGTGACCTCTCCTTTATAACACCAACACCTCAACACACACACTCCACTACCAACTGCCCTTGGGTCTTTTTCATAAACCTTTTGCAACATTTAATCTTTATACTCTTTTTCAGTTTTAACCCTTCTAGCTTATTTGATTTTTCTTGGCTTATTTATAAGCCCGTTTTTAGCAGTTTTATTTTTCTTACGTTAGTTTTAGTGTTAAGTACTTCCAGTAATTTTTTGGAATTTTTATAAAATAGTTTAGCATTTTTAGTATTATTTTTAGATTAAAACTGTTTTTAATTCATAATAAATAAAATAAAAGTCAAAAAAATATTATTCTTTTTTCTAAAATTATTTTTAATCATGTAGGACCTTTAAAAATTAAATTTACATTTTTAGGGTTAAAATATGATATTTTAGGTTTTTAAGTCGCGTTTTAATATCCCTGTTAACGTTTTTTAGCTTTAATCATTAGTTGCTTGCTTTTACTTGTTTCCCTTTGCGTTTTTAGAATTAGATATCAAAAACAAAAATACTTGACATTCAAGCATCAAACAAAATACTTTCGTGGATTTCAAATTCACTTCTCGTCGGGATACGACACTTGGGAAATATACTAGTGTTTGTCCTCAAGCAATTTTATATTAAACTGGAAACTCTCTATACTATAATTAATTTGGTATTTTAGGTATATATTATATATCCTATTTTGCTCAAATCAATTTTTGGCGCCGCTGCCGGGGAAGAGGTGTACGATTTTCGTGAAGTATTTGAAGTTAGTGCCTTGAAGATCCTTCCTCGTGAAGTTATCGTTTTTAATTTGTTATTTTCTTTTATAAAACCATAAAAATACAAAAATATTTTATTTTTCTCTATTTATTTTATTCTAAAAAGTATAAAATACCAAAAAAAATTTAAAAAACAACCGTTGTGTCACTTGTGAAAACGGCTACCTTTAGATTTACAAACTATAAGAGAGGTTTAAGGAGGGTCGATCCAACAAACTTCGACCCAAAAGAAGATGGTTTTTAAAACGCTTCGCCCTTACTCTCTCCTCTGCTTCTTTATGCGTTTTTCTAAAAAGCTACCGTACACTTGTTCGATTATCGGTTACAAAAAATATTTTCGTTTTATTTTTCTTATCTTGTTTTTAGTGCATGAGCACTCGCTCTACGTCTTCTAATCTATTTTCTCCGCTTCGAGACCCCGAGAGTCTTATTCGACGAAGGAATTTAGGTAAACCGTCATCTCTTTTCAACTTCAAAGAAGTTATGAGCATTCTTTATAATAATCAGGGACCGCCTCCTGTGGGTTCCTCTCCTCCTAATAATGGTCTACCTCCAGTGGTGAGACCTAATGAGCCAGCTCCCCGATCGATGGAGGAGTTGTTCTAACCGTCTATAGATGGACGGGGGGAACCAATTGCCCCGATTCCAATTCAGGCTACGGATTTTGGACTTCGACATCACATGATCCAACAAGTTCAAAATACTTGTCAATTTCACGGATTACCGGGCGACGATGCCAATAGACATATTGATAAATTTTTGGAAATTACTCAACATATGAAGCAAAATGGGGTCTCCGAGACGCCCTTCGCTTATCTCTTTTCCCATATTCCTTGACGCATCATGCTATTGCATGGTATGATCGCCTTCTAAGGAATTCCTTCCACTCTTTCGACGATATGGTGAGGAAATTTCTCTCGAAATATTTTCCTCCTTCCATGGTGACTAAGTTAAGGAACGAGATCAAGAAATTTGGGCAAAAACCGCACGAATCGTTATTCGAGGCATGGGAGCATTATAAATTGTCCATTGATCGGTGTCCTAACCATAACATGCTTTTAGTTACACAAATTGATACATTTTATAATGGTTTGACATTAAGTCATCAGGACACCATCAATGCTGCAGCGGGAGGAACTTTTATGCAAAAGACACCGGAAGAATGTTACGAATTGATCGAGAACATGACCGCTCAGCACAACCATTGGGACACTTTAGCAACTCGAGACGAGACGTCTAGAAATATCTCTTCTACTACTTCTACCGAGAGTCCCGAAGTTGTTTGACAATTGGAATTAATGAATAAGAATTTTGTAGAAATGATGAGACAAATACAATCAGTCAAATTTGTGAATCCAAAATGCGAGACTTGTGGTGGCCCCCATTCCTTTACCAAGTTCCCAACCGTCGATGGCTACACTTAAGAGGCCGCTTATGCTACTACGGGTAACTATAACTCGGGGGGTAATTCCTACCAACCGCAAGGTGACCGTAATTTGCTTACCTATCGCTTGAATAATTACCTCGAACCACCCGTTTTCAATCAACCGAATGTGCAAAATAATCAAAACCGATACAATCAAAATCAAAATCAAGGGAATTTTCAAGCCCTGAATTATCAAGCTCCGATCAATCAAGGAAGAGGGCAAAACTTTAATCAAGGAAACAACAATTATCAAGCTCCGAATTTTCAAGTCCCGAATTATGAAGTTAAGTTGGGCCTTCAAACGAGTTAACAAACTACATGAAGAATAATGAAGCTACACTAAGAGCAATACAAACTCAAATGACGAATATGAAAACGGAATTGCGAAATGAGTTCAAATCTACGATTGATGCAAGAACCAATAAGATAGAAAATCAAAACAATCAAATAATGAACATATTAACTAATATGCAAAATCAAAATTCATCAGGTTTGGGATCACTTCCTAGTAATATCGTTGCTAACCCAAGAGGTGATGTGAAAGCTATTACCACCCGAAGTGGTGTTGCTTTTAATGGACCTACGATTCTACCTACTCCTTCTCCTCCTCCAAAGGAAGTGGAGCGTGAAACCGAGGTGACAAAGGACAAGGTGCAAAATACATGTTTAGGAAGTACCGCACACGTCCAACCTCCGGTTGTCCAAGACCCAATTCTGGAGCCTGAAGTTGCTCCAAAGCTTAAACTTAAACCGTCAATACCTTATCCTTCGAGGCTTAATGACCAAAAGCTCTGTGAAAAAGCTAATAATCAAATGTTGAAATTTCCTCAAATCTTTCAAAGATTACACTTTGATATTAGCTTCGTGGATGCTCTTCTTTAAATGCCGAAGTTTGCTTCTACATTCAAGAGTCTTCTAAGTAACAAGGAAAAATTGTTTGAATTAGCAAGTACTCCATTAAATGAGAATTGTTCGGCGGTGCTCCTTAAAAAGTTGCCCGAAAAACTTAGAGACCCCGGCAAGTTTTTAATCCCATGTGATTTTCCAAAGCTAGATGAATGCTTAGCCTTGGCCAATCTTAGCGCTAGCATTAATCTAATGCCTCTTTCCGTATGGAAGCGACCGGTCGGTTGTTCACCCGAAATGAGTTGCCGAAGATGTTTTTGTGAAAGTAGGAAAGTTTTATTTTTCAGCCGACTTTGTTGTAGTAGATTACGATGTTGATCCTCGGGCTCCCCTCATTCTCAAAAGACCTTTCTTGAGGACGGAAAAAGCTTTAATCGATGTACACGGTGAAGAAATGACTCTTCGAGTCAATGATGAGGCCATTACGTTTAAAGTCGGACACACTTCAAGATACTCCCGTAATTATTATGATGAAACGGTTCATTAAGTTAATGTCATTGATGTTGCTTGTGAGGAGTATGCTCAAGAGGTGCTCGGATTTTCGGATAGTTCAACAACTGGCAATCCCACCCTTTCGGACCCTATAATCGCTTCTTCTTTCCCCCCGTTCACTCCTTTTGAGGGAGGTGACTTCATTTTGGAAGAAATCGAATCTTGTCTTTCAAATGATTCAATTCCACCAGGAATTGATGATGCCGACTTTGATCCGGAGGGAGACATTCGTCTACTTGAGAAATTGTTGAATGAAGACCCTTCTCCGACTCTCCCTCCGATGAAGAATGACGACCTTAAGCAAGTTGATGTTACTATGATGAAGCCTTCAACCGAAGAACCTCCAGAACTCGAGCTTAAGGATTTACCGTCTCATTTAGAATATGCATTTTTATTAGGAACCAATAAATTAACCGTTATAATTTATAAAGAGTTAAAAGATGAAGAAAAAGATGCCCTTTTAAAGGTTCTTAAGTCATACAAACGGGCCATATCAACCCTAGTTTTTATACTCAAAAGATCTTAAAAGAAGACGACTTCAAACCGGCGGTTCAACATCAAAGAAGGGTAAATTTGAAAATCCATGAGGTTATCAAAAAGGAAGTTATCAAACTCCTTGATGCCGGATTGATTTACCCTATCTTTGATAGTCCGTGGGTGAGCCCCATTCATTGTGTGCCTAAGAAGGGTGGCATGACCGTAGTTGAAAACGAAGATAATGAGTTAATACCCACTAGTTTAGTTATGGGATGGTAAGTTTGTATTGATTACCGTAAGCTTAATGATGCCACTTGTAAAGACCATTTCCCGTTGCCTTTTATGGACCAAATGCTAGAACGTTTAGCAGGGAACAAATACTATTGTTTTCTAGATGGAGTTTCCAGATATTTTCAAATTCCTATTGACCTGCAAGACCAAGAGAAGAGTATCTTTACTTGCCCTTATGGGACATTTACCTACCGACGTATGCCTTTTGGCTTATGTAATTCTCCAGGCACGTTCTAAAGGTGCATGATGGCCATTTTTCACGATATGATCGAGGAAACAATGGAGGTCTTCATGGACGATTTCTCGGTCTTCGAGGATTCTTTCTCGTCTTGCCTTTCCCATTTAGATAAAATGCTAAAACGATGCGAAGATACCAACTTAGTTCTAAATTGGGAGAAGTGCCATTTCATGGTTAAAGAGGACATAGTCCTCGGCCATAAGATTTCAAAGTCTGGGATTAAGGTCGACCGAGCTAAAGTTGATGTCATAGCTAAACTCCCTCATCCGACTTCCGTCAAAGGTATTCGAAGTTTTTTAGGGCACGCCGGGTTCTACCGTCGATTTATTCAAGATTTTTCTAAAATCGTCCGGCCGATGACCCATCTTTAAGAAAAAGAAACCCCGTTTGTTTTCTCAAAGAATGTATTGAAGCGTTTAATATACTTAAGAAAAAGTTAACCGAAGCCCCGATTTTAGTTTCCCCCGATTGAGACCTACCATTTGAAATTATGTGCTACGCTAGTGATCATGCGGTAGGTGCAGTCTTGGGGCAACGAAAGACCAAACATTTTTAGCCTATACACTATGCAACTAAGACCATGACGGATGCTCAAGCACATTACAGTACAACGGAAAAAGAGTTATTAGCCGTGGTGTATGCTTTCGAGAAATTCTGACCTTACTTAGACTTATCAAAGACCATAGTGTATACGGACCACTCGGCTCTTAAGTATATTATTGCTAAGCAAGATGCTAAGCCGAGATTGCTCCGGTGGATTCTCCTACTCTAAGAATTTGATGTCATTATTCGTGATAAAAAAAGAGCGGAGAATCTCGCGGCCGACCATTTATCTAGATTAGAGAATCCTCATCAAGGTGGTCTCTAGAAAAAGGAAATAACCGAAACATTTCCTCTTGAGACCCTTGGAATGATATCTTTTCATGGTGATTCTAATACCTTGTGGTTTGCCGACATTGCAAATTACCATGCGGGAAATTTTGTAGTAAAAGGGATGTCGTCTCAACAAAAGAGGAAATTCTTTAAGGACGTAAAACATTATATTTAGGACGACCCCTATTTATTTAAGATTTATGCGGATCAAGTGATTAGACGGTGTGTTCACGAACAAGAAGCCGTTGATATCCTCACGGCTTGCCATAATAGACCCACCAGGGGACATCATGGTGCGAACTACACCACTAAGAAAGTCTTCGATTCTGGTTTCTTTTGGCTGACAATTTACCGCGATGCCCATTACATGGTAAAGTCATGTGACTCATGTCAACGTCAAGGCAAAATCTCACAAAAAAACGAAATGCCTCAAAATGCAATTCAAGTATGCGAGATCTTTGACGTATGGGGCATCGATTTTATGGGACTGTTCCTGTCTTCTCGAGGGAACAAGTACATTCTTGGGGCAGTCGATTACTTGTCTAAATGGGTTGAAACAAAAGCGCTCCCCACTAATGATGCCCGAGTTGTTGTTAAATTCTTGAAATCTCTTTTTGCCCGATTTGGAACTCCTCGTGCTATAATTAGTGATCGCGGTACTCACTTTTGCAATGACTAATTTACGAAGGTCATGCTTAAGTATGGAGTTAACTTCACGTTTTTATACGCATATCATCCACAAAACGAGTGACAGTGGAGGTTTTTTCCAATATCGTGGTTTGTGTCTGAAACATATTTTAGAAAGGATCGTAGGCGAAAATCAAGCTTCATGGTCGATAAGTTAGATGATGCATTAGGGGCCTTCCGTACCGCATTCAAGACACCCATCAGGTGCACTACTTATAAGCTTGTGTACGGAAAGGCTTGCCATCTTCCTATCAAACTTGAACACAAGGCCTATTGGGCTTTAAAGCATTGTAATTTCGACCTTAAGATCGCGAGTGATCACCGAAAAGTTCAAATGAATGAATTAAATGAATTTCGGGATCTAGCCTACGAGAACTCTTTAATCTACAAAGAGAAAACGAAGAAGATTCATGACTCCAAGATTAAGAATCGCGTCTTCAACGTTGGTGATCGAGTTCTTCTCTTCAATTCTCGATTAATTTTTTCTGGGCCAGCTCAAAACCCGTTGGACCGGACCGTTCACCGTTGCTCAAGTTTTCCCTTATGGAACTATCGAGTTATCTCAAAACGACGGACCAAATTTCAAGGTGAACGGTCATAGACTTAAGCATTATTTTGGAGGGGACATACCACCGATGGTTGTCCCAGATCTCCAAACTTTTCCCATGGACCACTAAATTCAGGGTCGAGTCAGGCTCGTGACTCGGTTATCAAAAACAAGCGCTCCGTAGGTGGCAACCCATGCTTATCCTTAGTAGAAGTATATTAGTATAATATTTATCAACAAGTGTGATGTGAGGAGGCTCGCCTCTTCCTTTCTCATGTTTTGTGTTTTGTGTTTTATGTCCAGGATTGCCCGGATTATGAAGACTCTCGTGCTCGTGGTTTTGTCCATCGTCCACTCGATCTTCAATCCTTCACATGATTATATATGGGAATCCAATATCCTAGATCTTATTGATTAACGTTTATCTATTAGCATAACTAATAAACGGCTTTAGATTTGCGTAGAGACCTCTTAATATCTGGATTATGCCTTGAAATTAGTATGAGGGTGACAGTCTCACATTGAGGACAATGTGTAGTTCTAGTATGGGGGATCTTTCGATTCGATCTTACTTGCATTTTCCTTGTCTTCACTTAACCCTGTTTTTCTACAAAAAATATGTAATTTTATGCCAAAATTAATTTTTTTTCAAAAATAGAATAAGTGTTTAGACACGTAGTTTTGTCTTTTTAAAGAATAAATTTTGACTTGATCGAGCATGTTGCGCTCTAGCTTGCCCTTAAGTTATATAATTTAAGTTTTTGCTAGTCTTATATACCAAGAAGCTTTTAAAAACGCGAATTCAAGTTAAAAAGAGACAAGGAGTTGCAAGTTTCCATGATTTGACTTTAATATGCTAAGCTTGTTTTATTAGACTAAGCATTCGGAGCTTCTTGTTATTAAAGATTTGTAAATTTCGAGAGAAGAGAAAATGATAGAGTTTTTTATAAGTAGTGCATAAACATAGAGTAGTTGGATCTCTTTAGAGCATCATAGAGGTTTAATTGTGGCTTTTTGCTCCTCTGTTAATCATCTTTATATAACTTGTTGGAAATAAATAAAAGTTACTTAGGTTTTTGCCGATTCTTAGTTTAAGTCACTTCATATGATATTACCTTCTAGTGAAAGTACGGTACCAATTCGAGGGTTTTGTGAGTGTTGTGGGGAAATAGGCTACCGATTTCTGACGGCTCGCTATCGTTGTCTATGTAGTTAAAAGACCACAGGACTTGAAATTTGACTAATAATATAAAGGTTATGTTAATAAAACCGAACGCTAAATAAGTCCTGCTCTTGTCGCTCACAACCGATGTGTAATGTTTAAAGGGTGGAGGTAGTTAATAATAATAAAATTTGTGGCTAATAAAGTTTCTGGCCTTTGCGGCTCATAACGATGTGGCAAGTCTTCTAAATAAGGCACAATACTAAATAATTGAGATGATAAATGTTTGCGGCCTCTGTCCGGCTTCACAACCGATTTTGAGCCTTCTAAAGGTCGAGGATCCCCGAGGTCGAAATTAAGACTCATAGGACCATGGTCGGCTCGCATACCGAACTTATCGGAAGTTGTTTAAAGGGACTGAGGTTTATAAATGTTGCAGTAATAATAGTAATATTAAAGCCACATTTTCGACTCCGGGTTTTCCCTAAAAAGATAAACCCCTAAATTCTTTTTTTTTCATTTGTTCTTATTTTTATGTTTTTTTTTTTTAATTTTTTTATTTGGCGAAATTAGAACCTTAATGTGGACCTTATTCTCACCATATCGTCTCTTTAGGAAAGGATTTCAAACTAATTGTGGTCTAAACCGGGTTAACTTTATATGAATAAGAATTTAATTTATTTGTCACCAATAATAATAAAATCTTTAGAGGATTTAGGAATAAGGGAGCGGAAAGTAGCTATGCATCCACAATTAGCATTTATGAGTAGTGTTAGCATCTTAACTTATATTTAACAATGATTTCGTTTTTAAGCTTGGTTTGATGCGGGTGAAAAATCAAGGACGATGAATTTATCCCTATAGTGTTTCTTGTTCCATAAAAGTTATGATATAAATGAATAATAATAATTGCATAAAAATGGTTAAACAGGGGGATTTTCAAAACTAGTAATTTCTTAATCCCCTTAGATAAACACTTAGCTACTTTTCGAGGTAAAAGTCTAATTTGGGGGTTGGGTAATTGTTGTTTTCTATGTTCTGTTGTTATGCAAATTGCGTAAGGTTACGGCATCGTGTTAGTATGAGGATTTTGGTATATGCCTTAAATATAGCATACCTTTTGCTTAATAAAACATAGCTAAAAAGAACAATAATGACCAATAAATATTAGAAAACTGCATTGTATTCGGTTGAATTATAAATTGTGTCTTGAAGTAACAGGATTTGCACAAAAAAGACAATAACGAAGCAAAACGGACAAATCCGAGCAGGGATTGGAAAGAGTACGAAATACCAAAGCCGAAGCTGTACCAATCTTTACGGACCAATCACCCCCTCTTGGCCTACTTAATGGCCGAGGTCAGCCTACAATTTTACATAATAACCTTAAAAGCCCATGTTTAATAACAAGCCCAAAATCCCATTTTAAACACATTTGACCCAAAACACCATTCCAGGCCCAAGATTATTACCCGAGCCCAAGATCAAGTCAACGTTTAACTAAGGGAGGGTGTCAAAATTATTGGTTGCTCTTTCTCCTTTCCTTCATTTTTACAAATTGACAACGAGCAGGGTAACTGGCTTTCTCAAGTACTGTTATCCATTCCTTTTAGATAGTTTTTTAACACCTCTGACATTCTCCGTGTACACGCTCGCAATCCCACATCATTTGATTGGATGATGGGACGTGTACACAATCCAATGGCTCAAAGATTGAAGTTTTAGAGGTTGTTATAGATCAAAGGCCAAGATTAGAAATTGGGGAGCGTCCTGGAAGGCTAGAAGGTTCCTCTCGCCCCTATAAAAGGAGGCCTTCACACACAGAGCAAGAGGGGTAGGATTTTAGCTTAGCTTAATAGTAATTTAGCTTATTGAATTCATTTTTAGCTTATTGTCTTTCATTTGATGTATTTTCCTTTTTTTAAAAGTGTTTAACTCACTTTGATATCAATAAAATTTCAGTTGTGATTAATACATGTAATTTCTACTTGCACTTTGTTAATTAATACTCTCAAGTACACTCTAATACTCTCATAAATCACTTAATAACTATAACACTCAATCAAACACCTCTTAAACTACCCATAACATATAAAACTCACAACATACCACACATACACCCAACACCATCCCCAAAATCAACATTATTATAAGTCCCAACACCTTATTTTCACATTCCATACTCAACACAAATCACCTCATTCTCAATTACTAACATCTCAACACCCCCCTCAATAAAAACCACCAATAATC
This sequence comes from Tanacetum coccineum, assembly GCA_026074375.1. Lineage (NCBI taxonomy): Eukaryota > Viridiplantae > Streptophyta > Magnoliopsida > Asterales > Asteraceae > Tanacetum > Tanacetum coccineum. The sequence goes on along the minus strand of BQNB010097361.1, from coordinate 12,231 downwards.
TCACTTACCCTACAACAAAAAACCCAAACAAACTCAACCCAATCAAAATCAACAAACCCCAAACAACAATATAACACAACCATCAAATCAATATAACAACATTACACCAATACTCAACAAATAAACTAAACCCTATACCATCACCACATCACACTACAACTCACCTAAAACCCACCACCCAATTCCCCCACCACCCCCCCCACAAAACAACACAATCCCAACAATCAAATATAACCAATATTAACCCAAAATCCAACCCCCAACACCCACTACCAACTAAAACAATAAAACCTAAAAACCACACCCATCCCATAAAACACAACCCACCATCAAAACCCCCCAACAACCTTTTATAAATTCCCCTCAACAACACCCCAATTAACTACCTAAATCAATAACATATAAAAATCACCTAAATCACCTCCACCCCCCACCTCCCAAACTACTAAAACCCTCACAACACTACAACCCCCACTCAAACCTTAACCAAAACCAACTATATCACCTATATCAAACTCCAATACCAACCTTTCAACAAATCAAATCAAAAATAACTTATCCACAAATTATAACCAAACATCAATAAAATTAACACATCCTACTCCATCAAATTAAACACTTTTACAAAATATCCAATAATCAAAATTAACCCCAATAACCTAAAAACTAATACAAACCCTAAAAACCACCCTCCATAAAACAACTCCCAAAACTTACCTCCACCTCAATCCAATCTTAATCCCACCACCACACATCACCCACATTTCCCCCCTCAACCAATAAACTCAACAAAAACCCCCAAACTAACCACCAAAATACTCAAACCCCAACTTAATCATACTCCCCTAAAAATAACAAAACCACCCCTCCCTCCCCCCCAAAACTAAACCAATACAAAAAACAAATACCGATCCACTCAACAACACCAAACTTACCCACAAACTAAAACCTCAACAAATCTAAAACTCCCAAACTACCAACCAATAAAAATCAAAAAACTTAAATAACATCCCAACCACTAATCCAAAACTCAACCTAAAACCCCCCCCCAATACCCCCAAACCTACCCCACACAATAAGTACATGTACCAATACGTATACACATCCATGTTAGTGACTCACGTTAACCAAAACCTCAACAATTTAAATAACCCAACCACCACTTATCAAAAACTTACAACTCAAACAATAAAACCAACAAACTAAAATCCATCAAAAACTACAACCACAAACTCAACCCTAAATAACCCCACCAAAAAAACCTATCATTATAACTCTAATCATACAACTACCAAAAACATATTTAAACAAAACTAACAAAATAAATCAAAATAAAACTACACAAAATCTACAACATACACTTACTACAACACTTAACAACCTCAAAAAATCACCCCAACCAAAATATAAACCCAATACCTCCCATATAAATATCGTATCCACCACACCACTAACATCCAACTCACCACATACACAAACCTAATAACCACACTCAACAACTATCTAAACCACCCCCTACCCAAAACAAACCCAATCAACAACAAATAACAAACTAACAAACCCCTCCCCCACACCACCCCCCCCCACTTCCTCCCTTTTAATCCCATATCCCACCCCAAACAACACTCCTCAACCCCCCCCCCCCCAACCCACCCCCCCATCCAATTCACAAAAACCACACCACCCAAAATCCCCCCAAACCACAACAAAAAAAACCTAAAACACCAAACACTGTCAACAAAAGATCAAAACAACTAACAAACACCTCAATAAAAAACTTCCTAAAAAGACAAAAGAAAAACCAAGAAACATATAACCTACCAAACGTACCTAACAATGTTCTATCGAAACCACACACTATATACTCCGTATTGTGTGCGCATGATATACAGTTCTCACACACAGACACCGTGCGCCACCACAGAAAAGAAATATCTAAATCTGCATCCAATCCATAACACCCACTTCATACACTATCCACTGAATGCACTCCACCCTTAAATTTACCAACACAGCATCTTGTACCCCTAAGACGTATGAATATACAAAAATTGTAGATAAACTCAGCAAATAACCATCCTTCCCACATCATGCACCCTGCACCCTCCTCTCAATAGTACTATGTCAACTCAAACCAGCAAAATCACATGATGTCACACTCTACTGAAAACAATTGTATAAAAGACTGAATATATATCACAAAATTTGGGACTCACTATAATCATGTCAGAGCAGTAGAAAAAGAACTGCATAATAAACGTAAAGCAATCTAACAAGATATCCTCTCACAACGTTAAATCACATCTATAAACATATACTGTAATGCTGAGAATGACCAGATAGATCCAACTCAAATAACACATCTATCAACCTGTGTGCTGTCCTCGTAACTCCTACTCTCACCCCTACCCCTCACAAGTGATATCTAATACTAGAATACCCACACATATATCATACAAAATATCTCTAATATCCATCATACCAACCTAATTTAGCTCTGAACACTATCCCTTGCACACATGATCAACCTCTTCCTGCTATCAAGAGACCCAGAAGTCTCTATACACTAAGAACCCTTTCTCTGTGCCCCTACGTATCTACAGTATAATACAACACCACTCGCCCCCCAAAGAGTGTTTACTATATCGTCTGCGACACGCACCATGTACAGAAAGTGACAACTATAAAATAACACCTAACTACAGTATGTTGTGTGCACCCTGTCTCAAACTCCTGATATACACCCCTACATCTTCTACACCCAATCATCTCTCATACCCAGAACTTAACACCCTGCTAAAATATCACACTGCTCCAATCTCATCCCGTTACTGACCTAGCTAATACATGAGACCCCTCCAACCTGTCACATGAGTTCCCAGATCATACACCAGCCAGCCCCCCTCCCCCCATCAAGTACTCAGACCTAAATAATATCACGCCTCACTCGTTGAAACGTCTACAAATAACAGTATTCAGATCCACTCACAAATCCATACAACTCTAACCTCTCCTCTGCTCATCCAATCAACAACACCCCTCTCACTCCGCATCTCAAAATACTAATACCCTCACACTCTCAACCTATAGATAGAATCCTGTGTCTCTACCTCCTCATAATCCGACTCATATCGCTCCATAGAACAATCCAATCTATGAATAAACCACTACTACCATATATGTTAAACTACTGAACCTCTCCATGTTAATCACCCCCACTCTGACCTCAACCCCCCATCCAAGCTACAACCACTCTAATACTACTAAGAACGCCTCTCGACTCAGAACACAACAATAGTCTGTCACTCATAAGTGTAGCGAGCTGCACCTCATTGCGCTCGCACCACGTGTCTTGCTAGCACTGTTGAACAACTCACCCACTACTCTAAGAATTTTATCATTCCAGTTTCATGATCGTAAGAGATGCTGACGCCTCCTCTAGTGTGTGACTAGATCAGTGTGATAACCAATGTGTGTCAATATCATCACCTCTATGCTAACAGTCTTAATACAACAGTGACACTCTTGTGGTGAGTATACACTACCATACATATCAACCGACTATCACACCTCTTCAATGCTGATCTAGCATGATACGCTACTCTGACTACTAGAACGCACTTCAATACTGCCCTTTAACAACATAGTCCTGAGATAAAATCTCTCTATCTTCCTACCACTACAATGATCTACTATGTCTGCCACTAATCATTAATCTATTGTCTTAGTAGTATCCTAAAGATGTCCATATCACTACTGCAATACTAGTACATGCTACGTCTGACTCACTGTACTTCCTCGCACACCTCTACCTCTCACTTCAAGCATCAATATCACATACGGTAAACACATACGATACAGTTAATGCACACACTCATCTGCTCTCTACGTAACTCGTTGCCAAATGTGATCACCTTCGTCCTAATCTGTGTCCGCAACCATCCAACCCCATTCAACCGATGCTCACACGCAATTCTCACTATATGCTCCTCTCATCCTCGCACCAACCCTATCTCAATAAATAACCTAACTAGTATCTGTGACCTCCCCCCATAGTCATGAATCAAACACTGCATCCACCTACAATGTCATGCCCTACCGATGTGTTGTCACACACGTCCCCACGGCATAATCTCGCTTCTCACCCCAATCTAGATAACTCATAGATGATATCAAGAATGTGTCACATCTGCCTGCATCTCAGATAATCAATATTGTGTGTCGATCTACCACCATACTAGAACATACCACCCTCCCGCCTCGAGTCAGTGTGTGTCAGACCACTATCCATCGAACACACATGCCCTCTCGTGTGTAAATACGACCCATGAGTCAGTGACTACCTAAATCCCTAAGTAATCTCCGAGCATATCACACACTCAATCCTCTATAACCATCAATATCACACCCACAGATACTGTCCATCAATCAACACCACTAAACTGATAGCATTCCAGCTGTGACATCTAGTACATGTACGACAGTTGTAACTACATAGCACGCTTCCTAATAATAAAGTCCACACCGCTCAAAAAAAACAAAATTAACATTAATTATTATTATTATTGCAACATTATTAAACATCGGTCCTTTAAACAACTGCCACATCGGTATGCGAGCCGACCATGCTCTAGGAGTCTTATTTCGACCTCGGTGATCCTCGACCTTTTTGAAGGCTGCAACATCGGTTATGAGCCAGAAAATGCAACAAACTTTTATCGGTCTTGGATTATTAATATGTGTCTTATTTAGAAGACTGTCACATCGGTTGTGAGCCGGCAAAAGGCAGTAAACTTTTATCAGCCCACAGTTATTATTATTATTATTACCTCCACCCTTTAAATGACTACCACATCGGTTTTGAGCCGGCAAGAGGTAGTGGTCTTATTTCGGCTTCGGTTTATTACATAACTATTATTATTATAGCCAAATTTTAAGTCCTGTGGTCTTTTAACTACATAGAAAATGGTAGCGAGCCGTCAGCAATCGGTAGCCTATTTCCTCACAACACTGACAAAACATCGATGTGTACCTTACTTTCACCAGAAGGAATCTCTACGAATGGATCTAAACTAAGAATCGCAAAAACCAAAGAAACTTTATTTATTCAATAATATAACGTTTATTAAGCTTATGGGAGCAAAAAGCCACAATTAACCTCTATGAGCTCTAAAGAGTTCCAACTACGCTATGTTTAGCATCTAACTTATATAAAACTTTATCATTTTTCATGCTTCGCAAATTTAAAATCTTTAATAAAAAGATCTGCGAATGCTTAGTCTAATAAAACAAGCTTTGCATATTTAAAGTCTATTATGGAAACTTGCAAACTCTTGGCTTTTTCAAGCTAGAATTTGCGTTTTAAAACTTCTTGTATAAAAGACTAGCAAAAGCTTAAATTTATATAAGTTAAGGGGCAAGCTAGAGCGCAACATGCTTGATCAAGTCAAAATTTATACCTTAAAAAGATAAAACATCGTGTCAAAACATTTATTCTCTTTTTGAAATTTTTTAATTTTGGCATATTTTTGGTGGAAAACGGGGTTATGTGAAGACAAGGCAAATGCAAGTAAGATTGAATCGAAAGATCCTCCCATACTAGAACTACACATTGTCCTCAATGTGAGACTGTCACCCCCAAACTAATTTCAAGGCATAATCCAAATATTAAGGGGTCTCTACGCAAATCTAAAGCCATTTATTAATTATGCTAATAGATAAACGTTAATCAATAAGATCTAGGATATCGGATTCCAATATATAAACATGCGGAGGATTGAAGATTGAGTAGACGATGGACAAAACAACGAGCACGAGAGTCTTCATAATCCGGGCAATCCTGGACATAAAACACAAAACACGAAACACGAGAAAGGAAGAGGCGAGTCTCCTTATATCACACTTATTAATTAACATACTACTACTAGGGATAAGCATGGGTTGCCACCCACAAAGCACTTGTTTTTGTTAACCGAGTCACGAGCCTGACTTGACCCCGAATTTAGTGGTCCATGGGGAAAGTTTGGAGATCCAGGACAACCATAGGTGGTATGTCCCATCTAAAATAATGCTTAAGTCTATGACCGTTCACCTTAAAATATGGTCCGTCATTTTGAGATAACTTTATGGTTCCATAAGGGAAAACTTGAGCAACAGTGGACGGTCTGGTCCAACGGGTTTTGAGCTTGCCCGAGAAAATCTTTAATCGAGGATTGAAGAGAAGAACTCGATCACTAACGTTGAAAACACAGTTCTTAATTTTGGAGTCATGAAGCTTCTTCGTTTTCTCTTTGTAGATTAATGAGTTCTTGTAAGCTTGATCCCGGAGTTCATTTAATTCATTCATTTGAACTTTTTGGTGATCACCCGCGGTCTTAAGGTCAAAATTACAATGTTTTAAGGCCTAGTATGCCTTGTGTTCAAGTTCGATATGAAGATGGCAAGCCTTTCCATACATGAGCTTATAAGGCGTGCACCCGATGTGTGTTTTGAAAGCGGTACGAAAGGCCCATAATGCATCATCTAACTTATCGGACCAAGAAGCACGGTTTTCTCCTACGGTCCTTTCTAAGATACGTTTCAAACCACGATTTGAAACCTCTACTTGTCCACTCGTTTGTGGATGATATGCGGTAGAAAGACGGTGAGTAACTCCATACTTAAGCATGACCTTCGTAAATTAGTCATTGCAAAAGTGAGTACCGCGATCACTAATTATAGCACGAGGAGTTCCAAATCGGGCAAAAAGAGATTTCAAGAATTTAACGACAACTCAAGCATCATTAGTGGGGAGCACTTTTGCTTCAACCCATTTAGACAAATAATCAACGGCTACGAGAATGTACTTGTTCCCTCGAGAAGACGGGAACGGGCCCATAAAATCGATGCCCCATACATCAAAGATCTCGCACACTTGAATTGCATTTTGAGGCATTTCATATATTTGCGAGATTTTGCCTTGACGTTGACAAGCGTCACACCGTGTGACCAAGTCATGGGCATCTCGATAAATAGTCGGCCAATAGAACCCAGAATCAAAGACTTTCTTAGCGATGTAGTTCACACCATGATGTCCCCTACTGGGTCCATTATGGCATGACGTGAGGATATCAACGGCTTCTTGGCCGTGAACACATCGTCTAATCATTTGATCCGCACAAATCCTAAACAAGTAGGGGTCGTCCCAAAAATAATGCTTAACATCCTTAAAGAATTTTTTCTTTTGTTGGGACGACATCCCTTTTACAATAAAATTCCCCGCATGGTAATTTGCAATATCGGCAAACCATAGGGTACTCGAATCACCACGAAAGGTAACCATCCCAAGTGTCTCGAGAGGAAATGTTTCTGTAATTTCCTTTTTCTCAAGATCACTTTGATGGGGATTTTCTAGTCTTGATAAGTGGTCGGCCGCGAGATTCTCCGCTCCTTTTTTATCACGAATAATAACATCGAATTCCTGGAGAAGGAGAATCCACCGGAGCAATCTCGGCTTAACATCTTGCTTAACAAGAAGATACTTAAGAGCCGAGTGGTCCGTATACACTATGGTCTTTAATAAGACTAAGTAAGGCCGGAATTTCTCGAAAGCATACACCACGGCTAATAATTCTTTTTCCATAGTCGTGTAATGTGCTTGAGCATCCGGCATGGTCTTACTTGCATAGTGTATAGGCTGAAAATGTTTGGTCTTTCGTTGCCCCAAGACTGCACCTACCGCGTAATCACTAGCATCACACATAATGTCGAATGGTTGGTCCCAATCAGGGGCAACTAAAATCGGGGTTACAGTTAACTTTTTCTTAAGTATATTAAATGCTTCAATACATTCTTTCGAGAAAACAAATGGAGTTTCTTTTTCTAGAAGATGGGTCATTGGCCGGGCGATTTTTGAAAAATCTTGGATAAATCAACGATAAAACCCGGCGTGACCTAAAAAACTTCGAACACTTTTAACGGAAGTTGGATGAGTGAGTTTAGCTATAACATCAACTTTAGCTTTGTCGACCTCAATCCTGAACTTTGAAATTTTATGGCCGAGGACAATGCCCTCTTTAACCATGAAATGACACTTCTCCCAATTTAGAACTAAGTTGGTGTCTTCGCACCGTTTAAGCATTTTATCTAAATAGGAGAGGCAAGACGAGAAAGAATCCCCGAAGACCAAGAAATCATCCATAAAGACCTCCATTGTTTCCTCGATCATATCGTGGAAAATGGCCATCATGCACCTTTGGAACGTGCCCGGAGCATTACATAAACCAAAAGGCATACGTCGATATGCAAACATCCCATAAATGCACGTGAAGGTGGTCTTATCTTGGTCTTTCGGGTCAATAGGTATTTGAAAATATCTGGAAAAACCATCTAGAAAACAATAATATTCATTTCCCGCGAGTCTTTCTAGCATTTGGTCCATAAAAGGCAACAGGAAATGATCTTTATGAGTCAAATCATTAAGCGTTCGGTAATCTATACACATACGCCATCCAGTAACTAGCCGTGTAGGAATCAACTCATTATATTCATTTTCAACTACGGTCATACCACCCTTCTTAGGAACACAATGAATGGGGCTCACCCAAGGACTATCGGAGATAGGGTAAATCAATCCGGCATCAAGGAGTTTGATAACTTCCTTTTTGATAACCTCATGAATTTTCGGATTCACCCTTCTTTGATGTTGAACCACCGGTTTGAAGTCGTCTTCCATTAAGATCTCGTGAGTACAAAAACTAGGGTCGATACCCTTAATGTCGGAAATCTTCCATGCGATGGCCCGTTTGTGTGACTTAAGAACCTTTAAAAGGGCGGCCTTTTCTTCATCTTTTAACTCTTTAGAAATTATGACGGGTAATTTATCGGTTCCTTCTAAAAATGCATATTCTAGATGAGATGGTAAATCTTTAAGCTCGAGTTCTGGTGGTTCTTCGGTTGATGGCTTCGTCATAGTAACATCAATTTGCTTAAGTTCGTCATTCTTCATCGGAGGGAGAGTCGGAGAAGGGTCTTCATTCAACAATTTTTAGAGTAGACGAATGTCTCCCTCTGGATCAAAATCGGCATCATCAATTCCTGGTGGAATTGAATCATTTGTAAGACACGCTTTGATTTCTTCCAAAATAAAGTCGCCTCCTTTAAACAGAGTAAAAGAGGGGAAAGAAGTAGAAAGGATAGGATCTAAAGATGGAATGGGATTGCCACTCTTAGAAATATCTGAAAAACCGAGAACTTCTTGAGCATACTCCTCACATGAAACATCGATGACATCGATTCGATTAACTATTTCAGAATTATTGTAGGAGTATCTCGAAGTTTGACCAACTTTAAAAGTTATGGCTTCATCATCAACACGTAGGGTTAATTCTTCACCGTAAACATCAATCAAAGCACGTACCGTCCTTAAAAAGGGTGTTCTGAGAATTAAAGGAACCCGAGGATCGACAATATAATCAACAACTACAAAGTCGGCCAAAAAATGGAGCTTTCCTACTTTAACAAAGACATCTTCGGCAATTCCGGCCGGTCGAGTCGTGGATCGGTCCGCGAGCTCGAGAATCATTTGTGTAGGAGTAAGTTCGAGGAGTGATAGCTTTTCCCATATGGAAAGAGGCATCAAGTTGATGCTTGCACCAAGATCGACCAAGGCTAAGCATTAAACTAACTCCGGAAAATCACATCGAATGAGAAATTTGCCGGGGTCTCCAAGTTTTTCGGGCAACTTTTTTAGTATAACCGCCGAATAATTCTCATTTACCGGCATTTTAGCTAATTCAAACAATTTTTCTTTGTTATTAAGGAGAGTTTTAAACATTGAGGTAAATTTTGGCATATGTAAAAGAGAATCCGCGAAATTGAGCTCGAAATGTAATTCCCTAAACATTTCAACAAATTTTGAAGCAAGGTTATCATCTTTTCACGGAGCTTTTGTTTGTTAACTCGTAAAGGATAAGGTATAGTCAGTTTAGGCTTAGGAGAAACAACGAGCTCATCAATTTGAACACGAGTTTAGACTACTGGAGGTTGGATGTTTTCGGTACTCAGTTGCACCGTATCCTTTGTCACCTTGGGTTCCCGTTCCACCACCTTGCGTAGAGAAGAAAAAGGAGGAGGAGTAGGCGGTCCATCATAAGCAACACCACTTCGGGTGGTGATTGCTTTCAAGTCACCTCTCGGGTTAGCAACGGTGTTGCTAGGAAGCGATCCCTAGGAAGAAGAAGCGGTATTCATTTGGAAAAAACTAGCCATCATATTCTTAAGCTCATCGGTTTGATTTGACATTGAAGTTTGTATCGAACTTTGCATTTCATTTCTCAATTCATTTCTCACATTATTGATTTGATTTTGCATGGCTTTCATATTAGCTTCATTAATCTTCTTGTAATTTGACAATTCATTTGACGGAGCAACTTGAGTCTACTGAATCGAAGCTTGATAATTTTGATTTCCTTGATAATTTCCTCTATCTTGATTGTATCCTTGATTGTACCGGGTTTGATTATTTTGCACATTCGGTTGAGCAAAACCCGGTGGTCGAATTTGGTTAGCTACACTCTGAGGACGATAACCAATATTTCCTTGATTATAGTTCACTGCGGCTGCTGAAACATATCTTTGAATATTGTCTTGATAGCCCAAAAAAGTGTTGCCATCGGTGGCAGGACACTGTCGGTAAGAATGAGCACCGCCACAAGTAACACAAGATTCCTCAACAGTTTGTACGAAAGCTGGAGCTGGGGTTACTTGGTGTTGTTTAAACATCGCGGTCATGGCACTAGTCACGGCACTGGCTATCTCTGAAGAATCAACATTACTTGCTTTTACTTGAGAAACAATCGGTTTGTTTCTTGAAGTACGAACTTTTGATTTGTTTTCAATAATTTTTAACACATCTTGTGTACTTCTTTCCAAAAGATTGCCACCGACGGCAGAATTCAACGAATCTTGATCGGATGGGTTTAAACCATTGTAGAAGGTATCAAGTTGATGTAATTCGGTAAAACCGTGATGTGGGCATGCTCGAAGGAGATCCTTGAAACGGTCCCATGCCTCAATAAACATTTCTTCAAACTTTTGATGAAAATTTGAAATTTCATTCCGAAAATTTGTTGTTTTTGAGGGAGGAAAGAAATGGTTAAAAAAACTTGGACACGAGATCGTCCCAAGTGAGAATAGAACGAGAAGGTTCTTTGTTGAGCCAAATCCAGGCTGGACCATCGATAGAAAATGGAAAAAGCATAAGCTTAATCAAGGACTCGGGCACATCTTTGTACTTCAACGTAGAAGTAATCTTGTTAAAATATCGAATATGAGCATGGGGATCTTCTTTTTCAAAACCGAAGAATTGTTTTGAAGTTACAAGATTGATTAGACTATGCTTGAGCTCGAAATGCTCAGCGGGAATGGGTGGTACTACGATTGCCTCCGCATAACCCTCGGTGGGTGCACGGAGTAATTCCGCCATAGTACCTTGATCGGCCATCGTAACTACGGGAGTCTCTTCAATAGCGAACGGTTCGACTCTTTGTTTTGAACGTCTACGATTACGACGTTTCGGATTCGTAGACATAGGATTCGCAGATGTCACACCCCGCCAAGGCGGAAATGCGAGGCGTAAACAAGAATGGATATCATCACAACACGTGGTGTCTATATAGAGAATACTAAAATGAAAACTAAAGTAAAGCAAAGACACAAAGTGTCATAACAATACCCAAAACCTAATGGTGTCTTTATTAATGAGAAAGAGGTCTCGTCAATAAATGACATGCAAAAACATAAACCAAACAATTCAAACAGAAAGCATAAATAACTCCAAGCATCCTACGGTCTCTTCTAGCCACATCGTTCTATCTTAGCACCATTAAGCTCACCTGAAAATGATGCTTAAAACGTCAACACAATGGTTGGTGAGAGTCATAGGTTTAAGACACGCAAAACAAACCTTTAAATCCAATTAAATCATTATTGTGATAAATGAAAAACACTGCATGACAATAAATGAACTATCATATAAGCTATCATGTAAACCAAATCAAATCTAATCCAAACCAATACCATTCACACAATTACGAGATGTCTCTATCGCAGAACTACTCCAATTGATCACTAAGCCATGGAGCATACCATAATTTCCACTCTAATTGATCACTAAGCCATGAAGCATACCACAAAACCCACTCCAATTGACCACTAAGCCATGGAGTGTATCACATAACAAACATGTAACAC
>BQNB010097360.1:0-25405 GCA_026074375.1 Tanacetum coccineum | reverse complement strand
TTAGATATTAAATGTCATATGAAGACTTTGCAAATCGCGCCATACATGAAGGAAGAATCATTCATAACAACTTCAACCCTCAAGTTAATCTTGAAGAAATATTCCTTGAAAATGGTTTTCAATCCTTCTACCACTTAGATGGAAAGATTTTCCCATAATTCCTCATTGAACTCTATCGATCCTTTCAATTTTATCCATTAAACAATGATTGGTTTGTCTCTTTCGACATCTATGAAGAAATATTTCTTTTTACTCTAAGAGAATTCGGAATTCTTCTAGATCTTCCTCACGAAGGACACTCCTTTTATAGCAATGAATGGTCGCTCACATCCATTCCAAATCATAATAACTCACAAACAAATGACCCATATTTCACTTACTTTGATCATCTCACTTCAATCATATCTAACATAACCATAAAAAGAATTAACGGATAAAAATACGACTCACTTAATTCAAATTTCCTCTACACTGATGAAGTGTGTCCTTACCTTAGAACCACAAAAATCATTATCAGAGAAAACATTCTTTGTAACAATGGACCCAAAATCTAGTTATCCGCTTGTGGTGCATACATGCTTTATTGTATCACTACCTCTACTCCATTTAATCTAACATACTTTGTGGCTAAACGAATGTTACATTCCAAAAACTCTCCAAATGAACCGTTACCTTATGGTCTTCTTCTATCTAAGCTCTTCAAAATAATTAAAAGAACTCGTTTCTCTCTCAAAAGTAAACACTTCATCTCTTTTAATCTCTCAATGGACACGATGAGCAAATTTTCCACCAATGATGAAATTAGTAAAGATTATCATTGCGGTCTGCATGATCATCACGATCATGATCATTCATAATGGTAACTCAAAATACGTATGTACTAGGAAGTTTTATAATCTTAATTAGACTACGTTAAATTCGTATGTGTAATATTAATAGGATAATGTGCAAGACCACTAGATTATGTGTAATGAATTGCATGCGATTAGTCTATGTGTGCGGCATTACTTGCCTATTTCTTTATTTGTTTTGGGTTTTGGCTGCAAAACGCAGTTCTGGTTGATTTTGTAAGAACATGCGACCAACGGATCCACCATATGGTAGATCCGCACCTTGTTTAGGTAGATCCGTGGCTCGTCAGGCCAGGTGCCAAAATTCGAAATTTGTTGATTTTTAACTTTTTCTACTTTATCTTATATTCATGCTATGTGATACTATATGAGATTTTAAACTTTAGGATAAAACATGTTTTCCATATAATCCAAGAACCATTATACAAACCATGTCACCACTTTCACCTTATAATCATCACCCTCAAACATCATTTTCTACACATCTTCTCCACATTTCTCACAAACAACCTTACTAGTTCATCACCATGACTAGTTCATCCAAAATAAATTCACCAACCTTCAAAAGAAAAACCGCAAGAATGAGTGTCAAGTATCCAACCTATGTCAATCTCACATCCTCAAGTGAGGAACATCCAAATAACAGAACTCCTTCACCACCTCCTAGAAAGAAATCCCTCTCACCACCACAAGCTCCATCAAAATCCATCCCTAGCAAGAGTACATACTACACCTCGTCATCATCACCAAGTGAGTCTCTGACACCAACTCACGTTGCACCTCCACATAAACTTCGTTTTGTCATTCCGATAAAACAAGAACCTCAAGAACTTCCTCCACTACAAATGTCACCAAATAACCCTTATGTGTCAATGATGGACAATTGGCCACCGGGCCTTTCAAATCCATCTCCACCACCACGTGTCTCACGACCACCTCTCGAATTTCCAAATTCGCCACCCGAATTTGAACCACTACCATCAACTCAACCATTGTTTGTTAACATTAACAACAATACACCTCACCTCCACAATAATGCATCTCCAATCGAAAACATTCACCATCCACCAAATCTTGGAAATCAAGATTTTCCTAATCCTCCAAACATCTTGGACTTTGTTCATCCAAATGACATGCCTTACCTCCACAACATGTTTTGTCAATGTTGTAGCACCATAAGGCATGAGATCAAATGCTCCGAAACCGTGCCAACTACATGTTCTTATACATTCGACACCACATCGGCTCTTCATCAAACCCACCTTACTTCTCGCATTAGCCACATGGAAATCTCACTTCACCCTTTGGACTATATGGGAAAATGTTATTTATCCCAAGATTTAGGATCTTTAGTTATTTTCTTTTCTTCTCTAGTTTAAGTTTATTGTCTAATGGCTTTTATGCCAAATTTTATGTTTTATCCCTTATAATGGATTTAACATTATTTTTATTATTATGTTGATAATGGTTATTTATGTAATTGTCATATATATATTTGCTTGTCTACTAACTTTGTTTTGTAGCAAACATCCATAGCTTGATTCCTTGGTGCCCTAAGTGAGGGGGAGTATACACCAAGGGGGAGCACTTTCAATTTAGTCTTTATTCTTTACTTTTCATTCATAACCCAGTCACTTAGCATTCGTCAAGACAAGACTCGCAAGGGAAGCCTCTACAACACTTTTTGCTTCGACAAAAAGGGAGAGAAGAGAAGTAAACTCATTCACTAAATACTTATTTAGTAAATTTTAAATACGCATGAGTTTATATTTTGTCATCATCAAAAAGGGAGAGATTGTTAATACAAATATTCGCGCAAAAATGATACTTATATTTAATGATCTTCATGTTTTGATAATAACAAATATAATGTCATACTACGTAAAAGTTTACGTAAACAAGTAATTTAGTCGAAAGTTTACTTGACGACGACAAATCACTTAAGGTATGAATATAGCATTATTAAAGAAAGTTAATGATCAAAGAAAAATATTATCATTTGCATAAACTTTTTCTAATCAAATGATTTAAGTTAACACATGATTAATTATAAGCTAGTTATATTAATCATGTAAGACAAAATAAGATTAACCATAAGTGGAAACAATCTTTCCAAATCTTCCCAAATCTAGAAGATCTTTCCTTATTGGTGATAAGAAATATTTTGTTCTAGAAGAATCTAATAAACTAGTTTTATTAAGTACAAAACAATATTTTGTATAGATTTGGGGTTAATCACAAAATGACAAAGGTTGTTCTAGCTCCCCCAACAGATCCACCAAATACACGGGACGGATCCAGCTACGGTAGATCCATGGGTCGCAACGAACAGCTGTCTGGGCCAGCATTTGAATTTCAAAGTGTTGACTATAAATAGCAACCTTAAGTCTTCATTTTAAGACAACTCTTAACAAATATTTTTACACACATCTTTTATCTTTTGTATATTCTTTGATCATTATACTTGTTACATAATCCATTACAAGTGATCAACTCCTTCCACTCTTTAGTGAATAACACTTACGAAGACGTCAAGCTTCAAGTGTTAATAGTTTAGTTGTGTCATCACGTTTGTGATAATCATTCATCTTGTATATCTTGTGTTGTGTATTGTGCATATCATATGTGTATGATAGGTTAGTATTTAGGCTAAAAATACATAGTGTGTTAGATTGGTTCTATCTCGAAGTAGAACTTGGTATTTAGCTTAGTACCGGAAAAAGTGTAAGCGACGTGTACGGTTTTCTCCGCCTAAAGGGAGCTTGTTGACATAGTGAAGAAACCTCTCAAGTTGGGTACTTGGAGAGTGGAGTAGGGCGAAGAGGAGCTTCGTAGCCGAACCACTATAAATCATTATGTCATCGGTTTGATCTTTCTTATCTTTACTTGTTCATACTTTGTAGATTACTTATTTACTTATTGCATTGCTATCATATACACTTATGTATATCTCTTGAGTTCACATAAGTCGACAATCTAAGTTTTAATTAAAAACGGTTAAAACTATTCAACCCTCCCTTCTAGTTTTCACAGACTTGTCAAACTTGACAAATGATGCTTGGAGTCAAACCGCTATTTCTGCTATTTGATGTCAAATGGCATGTTAAGACGGATGGTGTCAAATGGAAATTTAAGACGGATGGTGTTAAATGGAAATTTAAGACGGATGGTGTCAAATGGCAATTTAAGACGGATCGTGTCAAATGGCAATTTAAGATGGATGACAAGTACGAGTACCAAAAATAAAAAACACCTAAAAACCTCATTTTTTGACATTTTTTCCTGAATTTTTTTTGCAAAACTCGTTATATTTAAGCTATATCCATCATAAAAACACAAACTTTAACATAAAAAACATCAAAATTTGTTGCTTTAATTTTTTTCGAATGGAAGCTTAGAACGAGTGCCATAACCACGAACCAATCCAAACACAAACACAAAACGCCCCCCGGTTAGCTCTTGATACCACATGTTGGACTCATGTACACCTTTTTGAGGGGACGGGGTTGATCAAAATAACAAAGATGATACATGGTGTTTTTAGTGAGAGAAAGTAAAGAGAGGGTGAAAGAAAACTATGTGTTTATTAGATTAGAAAAGAAGAAAACAATAATGAACTTCCACACCCCTCATGGAGAGTCATGGGGGTATTTATAGCCTTTACCTAAGCTATCTATCTCACTTATACAATATTAGTCCATGCGTATAGTAGTTGGTCAGCAGCTAGTTTAATTCACGTGTAAGACGCCAGCTTTACAAAATAGTAAGGCTAACAAGAGCCTAAGAATCCAAATTCAAATTTGTAATGAAATTCAACATGTGGGATAAGGATGATTTGGCAATGGGTTGGATATGATGCGATGGTTTAGAGCCTAAAGATCACATTCAAATTTGAATGGTTGAGATGAGAGGATGAGGTGGAAAAGTGTATAGGAGAAGTTTGGTGACATTGTAGGATTTGAATTCAAGCTTGAGAGGATAGAAGAAGTGTGTAGAGAAAGCTTTGAGTGTGTGTGTAGCTTGAATTCATAATTAAGTTATGTGAGTGTAGAAGTGAAGAAGAGAATGAATAGAAAGTGTATGTGGTGAAGAATGTTTTGATGTGATGGAAAGAAGTCTATGTTGGAATGTTGTTTGGCGGGCAACAAGTACAATGTGTTAAGGGAATAAAGATTCCAACATGTGAAGGATATATCTTGAGAAGGTCGAATTGGGAAAGGTATATGCTTAGAGATGGTATTTAGATAGGATGAAGAAGAGAATAATAAAAATCGTAATAGGTTGGTAAACACTTTCCATAAAAGAAAAAAGATTTAGTTAGATGGGATTATGGGATGTGTTTGTTAGGAAAGGAATGTAATAGAGTGTGTGAAGTGTATTAGAATCATTTGATGGGTAGAAGGTGATTATCAAATGAAAGAAGGATAGTTTAGAAGAGAAGTTATTATTAGATGACGCACAAGAGGGAATACATGTGTGAGTTTGTAAATCATTTATAAGTCAGGAGGTAAGCAAACTCAAAGTACAATAACCTCCAAATAACGCAAACTCCAAATAGTCACTTGGACTTAATCCATGATAATCAACAATGGATTTGAATCACCAATCAATGATTCAGACCAAGCAAGTGATTTGCATCTCAATAAAGCATATCCCACAACAGGAAATAAAGCAGAGATACGATGCTTTTACGCAAATTGTGAGCCTATTGATTTAGTTTTTGATACCAATAAGGGAGTAGAAACCCGTTATGGTGATTGGGCACAGAACGCACATCCGGATTAAGGTCAAATGAAATATCTGTTCGTTTGATAGTATTTTTAAAGTATATTCAATACTAGGTTTTAAAAAGAAGTTTGGGCCTTAGGCTAGAGGAAAGTTGATAAAGATAAGTGAAAGTGGCGAGTGTATGTTAAAAACAGGAGGGCGAGTTAGGTTTTATTTTTGTAGTCTCCTCGCGCCTAAGTTAGGAGAAGGGGGAAAAAGGCAAAACGGGGGGATAATAAAAAAAAAAAGAGCAACCAAATTTGAAGTATTTCCAAACTGCCAAGTATCATGTACAAAGAACCTTTATTTGAAGTTTTCCACCATGATGAGTCGAGCAGCGGAGGTAGGACTCGATCAAAAGGCGAGGGCACTCGCAGCGCATCCACAAACGTCGTAGACTCAGCGTGAGCACGCGTGCGCCTTTAGGCGAGGCGATAGCACCTGTCGTTGTATTGCTGATTGATAGTCATCACTATGTCTATTATAGTTCTGTTAGATATCGGTAGTTTGTATATAGCCTATGGTTTTATAATGGAATTTATTACATCAATAAGTCCGAGATACCAACAGAGATCTGACTATTACACAAGATTCAAAACAGACAAGCTCGAAACAACATAGATATCAAAGCCCATGTCTATGGGGGTATAAATACTCATGATCAGGCAAAGATCGTAGTAGGACTAGAGTTCAACACTTCAAGTCAAGTCAACGACATCCCAACATTCAACTACATAAGTCAAGACATTTATATTTGTATAACATTAGTTATATTTTGTATTAACACATAGTATGGATGTCCATTAATTAGGCTTAAGCCTATAGCTATATTCTAGAATGACTCTTGTAATCTATATACATATGATTAGTGTTAATCAATACCCGATCAAGGGAAAACAGTTATTCAATATGGTATCAAGAGCAAAATCAATCCTCTCCTAATTTTTCTCTCAAAATTATCCTTTTGTTCTTCTATTACCTCTCCTAATTTTCCTGTCAAAATTATCCTTCTCTTCTTCTATTTCCTAACCGGATAAAAAATAGTTACGACAGTAGAAGAAATAATATGTTCAACCATCCAATACATCAGTCTACGTTTAGGCGCGGCATTTTAGGCTCGGCTCCGTGTATACTTCCAAGTGCCTTTAGGACTATGGCTAATCGAGATCCAACATAGAATATGAATACATGTTCATCGTCTCATCTTAATTCACAAACAAGTAATTTAAATATTGTTTATAATAAATGCTTATATCCATTTGTTTGTGTTGGTGATTGTAAACCCATACCGGTTACCAACATCTACCATAGCATCTTACCTACCCTTAATCGTCCTTTATACTTACATAATGTTCTGGTCACCCCTAATATCATTAAAAATCTTATCTTTGTTTGTCAATTCACTAGAGATAATAATTATACTGTTGAATTCGATGCATTTGGTTTCTCAATAAAAGATTTTTTAACCCGTCATATCCTCCTTAGATGTGATAGTTCGGGAGCTTTTTACCCAGTTACATCGCCTTCTCCCAATCCTCATGCTTTGCTTTCTGTGAGTCCCAGTATGTGGCACCAACGCATTGGCTTCCCGATGAAGACGTACTATGTTCTCTTATGTCTCGTCCGTATATTTATTGTAATAAAGAGAAGTCCTCACATCTTTGTCATGTGTGTCAGCTTGGCAAACATGTGAGACTTCTGTTTGCTAGTTCAGAGTCTATTGTTACCCGTTCTTTTGAGATTATGCACTCTGATACTTCGACTTCTCCCATTGTTAGCTCGGGTGGTTTTAAATACTATGTGTTATTTCTTGATCATTATTCTCATTATTTATGGATTTACCCTCTACGTACTAAATCTGAAGTTTTTCAAAAATTCCTACATTTTTGTTTTTATGTAAATAATCAGTTTAAGTGTGATATTGCGGCTTTCAATGTTACCATGGTGGTGAGTTTGACAACACCAATATCCTTAACTTGTTTGATCAAAATGGCATTCAAATTCGTTTTTCTTGCCCAAAAACGTCACAACAAAATGGAAAGTTGGAGCGAATGATCCGCACTATTAATAATGTCATTCGCACCCTTCTTTTCCAAGCTCACCTTCCACCCAATTTTAGGTCGAGGCATTACATATGGCTGCCTATCTACTCAATCTCCCACCCTCATCTGCCATTCAAAATGAGATACCTTGCACTAAACTATTTAACAAACTACCTGATTACTCACGATTGCGTATCTTCGGTTGTCTTTGTTACCCACACCTTCATTCCCCTCATAAACTTTCACCTCGTGCCAACCCTTGTATTTTCCTCGGATACCCCGCTTATCATCGTGGGTATCGATGCCTTGACCCCTCCACTAACAAAATCATCATTTCTCACCATGTAACCTTTGATGAACTCTAGTTTCTGTATAGTTCTATCACTCTATTACAACCTACATCTTACACTTTTCTTGACTCTACTCCATCTCTAATACATCAACATGTCATTCATAATACAACCTAACATCCTACGACTCCACATGCACCTATTACCCATATGGTCTAATATAACCCAACTCCTAGCCCAACACCTAGCCCAATGCATAGCGTCACACCACCCTCGGCCCATCTAGATACTCCACCCCGCCACAATACATCACAATCTACTACACAATCCACGACCCAACCTAATTTTGCCCATACAACCCCTATTTCAGCAACTACACATACAATACCTAATCCTCCCACCCGGACTTACCCTATGGTCACACGTGCCCAAGTTGGCATCGTTAAGCCTAACCCTCATTTTCATGGTCATACTTCTCATATTTCTCCTATTTATCCTATTTGTCCTATTCCTAAGTCTCCCTTTGTTGCGTTATCAGATCCTAACTAGTGAGATGCTATGTATGATGAATATAATGCTTTAATTAAAAATAGTACTTGGGTTCTTGTTCCGAAACCATCAAACGTTAATGTGGTTCGGTCTATGTGGTTGTTTCGGCATAAATATCATGCCGATGGTTTATTAAACAGGTATAAGGCTCATTTGGTGGCTAATGGACGTAGTCAGCAGTTTGGTGTTGATTGTGATGATACTTTTAGTCCTGTTGTTATACCGGCTACCATTCATATGGTTCTCAGTCTTGCCTTGTCTCGGAATTGTCCTATTTATCAGCTTGATGTTAAGAATGCATTTCTTAACGGCGACCTTTCTAAGACTGTGTATATGTATCAGCCACCAGGTTTCGTAGATGCTCGGTTTCCCCATCATGTGTGTCGATTACAGAGATCTTTATACGGATTGAAACAAGCACCTCGTGCTTGGTTTTGGATATGACTAAGAGGTTAAGGATGGAGCACAGGGGTTATGATGGTGAGGTTTTGTTCACGTATTTTATATGGAGGGATCTATTAGGTATTCATGGACAATGGGTCATAGAGGTTATATTAGAGTTTTTCAATACATTTCGCTTTAGAGAGACTGTTCTTGATCTTGATACAACAGATACTCTCCAGATTCAGTTAGGAAGAGTTATACGGTAGTTCAACATGAGGGGGTTCATTTCTAATCTGGGTTTACACATTGATGAGGAGATGCAGACCGAGGGGTTTAGAGCTTACTAGGAGGCTGGTTTGAGGAGGATTGCCACTAAGGCAGATATGGTTGATTACTGGACCAGGATTGCTTCTGAGGGAAACTTTTTGGGTCCCCCTCCTTCATATACATTGATCAGAGAGCCTTTTAGGAGGTTGTGTCATTAATTGATTGCTTTTACTATCTCTGGCAGAGGTCAGTCGCATGAGAAGGTGACTACGACTGACCTTTTCTTTCTTCGCAACATAGATGAGGGGACAGTCATGAATGTCCCCCATTTTCTTGCATAGTATTTATTTAGGAATGCTTGGGGGAGAAAGAGGGGTGCTTAGATGTCAGGTGGTCATTTTATTGTACAACTTGGTATACACTTTGGAGTGATTACAGATTAGAGCCTTTAGGATCTGAATGTTGAGGTTTGAGATTTACCTACTATTGATCCTGAGGAGCTGATCAAGTTGAAGATATGTGAGAGTGTTCTTGGTACAGTCTGTTGGGTTCCTGAGGGTCCTCTAAGGCAGCAAGGTGGAGCTGCAAGTGGAGGTGCTCATATTGATGATCATGAAGGGCCAATTATTGGCCTTAATGTTCCTCATGATGCTCCTGTGAATCAGGAGGATGTCCAGCCTGGTCATGCACCTCAGCAGGCACCATAGATGCCTCAGGCAGCTGTTGTATCTCCTAGGACTATTGCACAGAGGATACAGAGAATAGAGGAGGAGGTTCAGCAGATGAGTGAGAGCCTCGGTGAGCAGCGTGTAATGATAGGGGAGTTAAGGAGCGAGCATGCCATCTACTCAGCCTGGATGGTAGATCGAATGATTGAGCTTATGGAGAACAGGGGCATGAGATATGAGAGGTTTGATGGTAGCATCGCTCCTGATACACACTGTTAGGATTAAAAGCCTTCTTAATGCTACTAGTATTACTGCTGCTCATATCAGAGTTAATGTTGTTCAGTTGTGTTAGTGCTGCTCAAGAACTTCAGAGAAAAATGCTAAGTGTTTACTACTACTAGTACACAGTTAGCACTGCTAGTGTAAAGTTACTACTGTTAGTGCATATTAGTGCTGCTCAGAGACTTTGAAGAAAAACTGCTAAGTAGTTACTACTGCTGGTAGAAAAGTTACTACTGTTACACTAGTACAAAAACTGGTATTGGTCACTCCAAAAATGTGTGACGATATACATATGGTCACACGTGTTTTTTTGGGTATTTGTCACTAAAGATAGCGCCACTGTAGGTCACATATGGTCACGTTAGGGAGTTCGTGGCTATTTCCATTGAAAAAGAGTGACCGAAACCCGAATATGTGTGACAAATTAGGCACAAGTTTTGTTGGATTAATCAGTATTAGTGACCGTAAACACTTTATAGTTACACGAATGGTTTTTGAGAGTAACTATTGTTCGTCCTTTGACCACATAAATATATAATATATGTGACATTTGAGATGAATTATTCAAGTAAATGTGTATTTTGTGTGACTATTTCTCGTCCTGTGGCCACATAAATATATAATAAATGTGACGTTTGTGTGATTTAGTCACATAACGGGTGTTGTTTTTTTTGGAGTTAGTCACATACAATTTAAAAAAATGACCAAAAGTCTTAATAAGTGCAAATTCAAATACAAACAATTAAATTTAAAATTAATTACTATTGTACCATCAAATGTGTTACTGTTATCTCTTATTTTATTACATAGATACTGTTTGAGATAAACAATAGATAAAGATCGCTCGCGCGCACACGCTCTCTCGCTACTCTCGCTAATATCCCACAACACGCACTGTTTAGATAGCTCGATCTAGCGCGCGCGCGCTACGATATCAATATAAATAAAAATAAATCAAATATATAATATCGCACTATCCTTCTCTACTACCTCCCACCTCGCTTAGCTACTACTCGATCTAATCTCCTCGCTCTTGCTGCATAGCACTCTCGCTCCCCCTCCCCGACGCACACTAAGTTTGTGTTACTCACCACTCCGCCCCGTCCCACCCCCCCCATGTTGTTGTGTGTGTGTGTGTGTGTCCCCCTATCCGACGACGATCAGTGAGTGATCATCTCTCTCAGCTCAACACACACCTCGCACTGCTCTCTTCGAGTTACAATTTCTCATAAGAGACACCATACACCTGCTCTCTCCTTCATTGAATCAATGTGTGTGTGTGTGTCAAGAGACGCTCGCTCACTCTTCTCTTGCGCGCTCTCTCTAACAAAGCGACAACTCTGTAGAGTGCTCAAGACTAATGTTCTCTCGCTCATGTGTAACTGTGTGTTTTCACGCGACACTGTACTTTCAATGGTTCACATGGAATTTTTAGTTTATGTGACATTTTGTAATTTTTAGTCACCACATCAATCTAAACATAAGACCATGTGATCCAATAACGCGCGCGGCTCGCTCTCGGTGACATATTATTGTGGTGCATCTTTTAGTCACTTATAAACAAATCATAATTTGTGTCATGATATATATATATATATATATATATATATATATATATCTATATATATATATATATATAACTGATCAATTAAAAACAAAAAGCAATTTTAAATTGAATAAAACTCGAATGTGTATAACTAAACCAAATATACAATTGTAATGTCATACATAATCAAATTCTTAGCTAAACACAATCTATGAACATTTCTAAGTAGTTGCATAAAGGAATAGTTGTTTGCTTATTTCTTAAAAAAGATGCCAAGCTGCTACATGTCTCTTTCTGTCAGCGGTAGGAGCTTGTCATACTATACACCACTATCAACGAATCACCCATCACCTATATGCCTACAACCATAACACAATGTACTACACAAATACGCATACCTTAAAAATAACAATCGAAGGTACTGCAATAGCACAAACCTCTTTAACAGCACTAATATACTCGAACAGTATTAACATATATATAAGCAGTATTAATTAAGAACCAATAGTAGTATTAACAAAGAACCAGCAACACTAATATATATAAGAAACATTAATTTCCCTTAATCCCAATAGCAGTATTAACAAAGAACCAGTAGTATTAACAAAGAATCAAAAACACATTATTAACTCGAACAGTATTAGCAGCATTAATTTCCCTTAATCCTAATAGCAGTATTAACCAAAAACCAGCAGCACTAATATATAAGCAGCATTAATAACTATGAACAGGCAGCACTAATATCATATTAGCAGCATTAATGTTGAGCAATATTAACCATGAGCAGTATTAATATCATATTGGCAGCATTAATGTAATATCGTACAAGTAGAGAGATGAGAAGCATCTTACAGGGACAAGATAAGGAAATACAACAGTTGCTGAATTCAAAGCAGCCTCAACATATTTATTCGATGTGTACCTTGCAGCGTTCTCTATACTTTCAACTGTTGTTGCAACTTCTTGTTTGACTGTTGCTACATTTCCTCTTCAAATCTTCTGAATTCTTCTATGGCTTCTTCCGTAGTTGAATCAAGGCATCTCGTACATATGAGTTTTATGTATTTATGTTCTAATACAACAATTGGAAACGCTAACTGACATGTAGACAAAGTAGGTTTACTTCAAGAACCTTTATTTATAGGTGAGCATGTTCAAGTATATTAGGCTTAAGGACGTCCAAAACGAAGGTGGTTGCCTCACATATCAAGTTCAATGAAGAGATGAAATGAAAGAAAACATTAGAAATTAGTTAAATTTAGGATCTCGCCAATTGCATGTTTCACCAACAGTGAGATCACATGAGCAGTCACAAAAAGCGGAGACATATACTAATCAATTAAGACATTTTAATGATGACATGTCACTAATAAGATGATCAGACCTAAAGGAAAATATCTGTTATTGTGTTGTAATCAACGGGAGAACCTCCCTCTATTTGGGCCATCATTAAAGCAAAATTAACAGCTCCCTGTTAACACAAAACAAGGTTATCTTATTATATATAAAAAAAGTATTGTTATTGAAGTATTATGGTTAAGTACCCATGGATCTGAACGAAGAATGGTTTGAAAAAGAAAAAAATAGTTAGGTGCATATCCAACCTCTACCAATTCAAGTGTTATTTCATAAGGACTTATGGCAAATTGAACACTAAAGATCTGTAAAAGATGTTGGACCTACCTGCTTCGAATAAATCAAGATTTTATCAAACTCTCTTCGCTCAGCAAAAGCTGCAATAACTTTTAGGGTGGCCTCGCTTTCATTTAGATTTTTAATGCAAGATCAATATCGAGTGTTTATAAGAACAGAAAAAAATTAGATGTGATATATAAACTATATATACAACAGGAGATCATGAAAACTTTAAAACTTCTTTTAACCTTCGTGAGGTCTCCAAGCTCCTCGCTACATTCTAATTTGTCTTCAGCCAACCAATTCTCCAAAAGATTCTTCTTATTCTGATTGACAACCAAGCGAGATAGTTATAATGATTCAAATGCATTGAGCTTCCCATTGAAAATAAGGGTCCCAAAATACTGCAACAATGGTGGTGTCTGCAGCCATTAACATACACCAAAATACCCTAAATTTTAGCAAGCGATGACACAGGTTTGCAGCCATTAATATACACCAAATGACCCCAATTTTCTGCAAGTAACGACACGCGTTTGCAGCCATTAACATACACCAAACGACCCTAATTTTTAGCAAGTAATGACACACTTTTGCAGCTATTAACATACACTAAACAACTCCAAATTTCAGCAAGTAATGACACGTTTGCAGCCATTAACATACACTAAACGACCCCTAAAATGTCTGTTTCAGATAATATTTGTTCAACGACCACTTTAGCTTTGTGATCAGAGAAAATTGTGCAAATTAGCAATGTAGTATCTCATTTTTTACTAACGAAGGAAATGTGCGTTTATTATTACACAAAATAGCTCATTTTATTACAAATCATAGCAACATTTGCTATACATATGCCAATTAGTTGTCCGTTTGTGCTTATACTTGCAATCTAGTCATAGTTGGATTAAGTAATTGATTAGCTCGTGATTACGTTTGATAGGTGCACCTGGTGTTGGTTTCACGCCTTATGCCATCACAGTTAAAACAGGAGAGGTATTTATCCCAACTTTTACTTAAAATCTTGGAAGTGGATTTACATTTGGATCGTGTCTCAAATACTTTTCAGTTATAAGTATGGATCACAAATCATAATTATCTTGAAACAGGGAGTTAGGGACCTTTAAAATGTTTTTTTTGCTCCAGTAAGTGGTGTTATGACAAGTCCATTTACATGTTTATCAATGGATATTACTATATGAATAGCCTTTACTTGTGATCAACGGATCTCTTATTTGCTCCATATTGAAGTTCTTAAATTTTTATATGCATAAGAATATGTTTAAATTTATGTCTAAAATGTTGCCCTATCTACATTCATTTAGATAATTAGCCCTATCTACATTCATTTAGATAATTAGCCCTATCTACATTCATTCCACACAACATCCTCCATTGTGTAACATGGGCACAACTCACTAAACAAATCATCAATCTATTGCAATAAAAATGTCTAAAACTTGAAAAGTTAGTTAAATCAGGCAGCAAACAATAGAAAAGAGGAGTATAGAGAAAGTACTATAAATTCTGTTGTATTGTTGTTGATGTTCAATGTGACATTTTATCAAGCATCTGGTGTGCAGACAATACACTCTAATCCAACATATAGCCTGTTGAAATAAGAAACAAAATGAACTAATGATCAAACAAAAAGCAAATTAAATCTTAATTAACAAAATAATTCATTTATTAAAAGAAAAAAAACAACTAATGTAAACAGCAGACTCTTCAATCACAAATGCCTATAGTGTAAGTAATACTACTATAGAACCATGTTAAACTCTAATTACCTATCTGAGATAAAAAGATATGAGATAGATTTGAATTTCAAACTCTTTAATGGTGACTAATAATGGCTTATGGTTAAGAACAGATATGAAAGATGATTTTTGTGAGATTAAGAAATTAGTTTTGTGAGAAAATTGTGAAGAGGTTAAGTTTGAGGATGTGAGATCTAGGCTACGAATAAAAATGTGTAGAGGGTTAATTTGATTTTAGGGAAAAGTTTAGGCGGGCTTCTCAAAAGTTAAGAGGGAAACTCTATTTTTACTAAAATTATGGGGGGCTTGTATGTCTATGGTTACACTTAATCATGTATGTCTATGGTTTAGTTTGACCATATATGACATTTGGTCACATTGTTCAAGTGTGTGACATATATTTGTCACTTTTAAATGTATATCGTGACTAATGCTTCAAACTTACTTTTCAGTTGTCACACATTTCAAATTCATTTGTGGCTAAATATTCAGCAAAAAAGCAGTCACTTTTAAATAATGTGTGACAAACTTGACTATATGATTTAGCCACATACACAATTACTTCATGTGACCATATATGGATTTTGGTCACATTGTTCAATTGTGTGACATATATTTGTCACATATGTATATATATATAGTGTGACTAATGTTTCAAACTTATTTGTATCTGTCACACGTCCTAAATTATAAGTGACTAAATAATCAAAAAAAAATATTACCAGTTAAGTCTAGTCACATAAATATTCAAATGTGTGACAATGAAATTCTGAAATTGTCACACAAAATGAGTTCAAGTGTGGTTGTTTATTTTATCCTGGTACATTTACTCACATAAATATCTGACTGTGTGGCCGTTCAAAAAATAGCATGTGTGACGAAATCCCAAATTTGTACTAGTGTTAGTACAAAGTTAATGCTGCTGAAGGAGTCAATGCTGCTAGTAAAGAAGTTAGTACTGCTATACTTAGGAAAGTATTGTAAGCCATTTAGGACTTCTTGGTGTATAAAAGGAGGTTCTAGGGCATAGAGTTTGATATGAGTCATTCATAGAATTATCATAGCTTCAAGGTCTTTGTAACCCTAATACTTTTAGAGTATTCGTATTATTATAATATTGAAGCTTATTTGTTTGTTGAATTATATGTTCTTAATTTTACTATTTCATTAATAATTCTTCTTAATATTAAAGATTAGATTCCGTATAATCTTTAATACATTCAAACAAATTTTCTAATATAGTTGTGTTAGATTTATCTAATATAACTAAACCTTAAACAAGCTTAAGGAATTCAATCTATTAAAGTGGGATCCAACAAGTGGTATCAAAGCTTGTTGCTTTGAGAAACTTTGCTAGAAGATATGGATCAAGATTCTGCACACATGGTGGCTGCATCTAAAATTCCCATGCTTAAACCAGGTGAGTTTGAGTTATAGAGGATAAGGATTGAACAATACATCCAGATGATAGACTATGCACTGTGGGAAGTCATAGAGAATGGTGCAACCTTACCAAAAACAGCAGTTGTGAAAGGTGTTGAAAAAGTGATGCCTATTACATCTGCTGAAGATAAGGCTCAGAAAAGAATAGAAGTGAAGGCTAGAAGTACTTTAATGATGGGCATTCCCAATGAACATCAGTTAAAGTTTAACTCTATAAAGGATGCTAAGTTGTTGATAGAAGCTGTAGAAAAGAGATTTGGTGGGAATGCAACTACTAAGAAGACTCAAAGAAATCTCTTAAAGCAGCAATATGAAAAATTAACTGCTCCAAGCTCAGAGATGCTTGATCAAACCTTTGATAGGCTTTAAAATCTTGTGAGTCAGTTGGAGCTTTTGGATGAAAAGCTTTCACAAGAAGATGTTAATCAAAAGTTATTAAGAAGCTTGTCACCTGAGTGGAACACACATGTTGTTGTATGGAGGAATAAAGTTGAGTTAGAAACATTGAGAATGGATGATCTCTATAATAACCTCAAGGTGTATAAACCAGAAGTTAAAGGGATGTCTAGTTTAAGTTTAAGCACACAGAATATGGCTTTTGTGTCCTCTTCAAATAACAACACTATCAGCTCTAATGAAGCAGTTAATGTTGCTTATAGAGTTACTATTGCTAGCACTCAAGTTAATATTGCTTACTTCACAAATATTGATAACTTGAGTGATGCTGTTATTTGTTCATTCTTTGCTAGTCAACCAAATAGTCCTCAACTTGCACATGAGGACTTGCAACAAATCCATCCTGATGACATAGAAGAGATGGATTTGAGATGGCAAATGGCCATGTTGACTATGAGGGCTAGAAGGTTTTTAAAGAATACAGGAAGGAAGCTTACTGTTAATGGCAATGAGACTATTGGTTTTGATAAGTCTAAAGTGGAGTGCTACAACTGCCACAAGAGGAGACATTTTGCTAGGGAGTGCAGAGCTCCAAGAAATCAAGACAACAAGAACAAGGAAAGCTCAAGAAGGAGTGTGCATGTGGAAACATCTACTTCCACATCTTTGGTGTCATGTGATGGTCTTGGTGGATATGACTGGAGTGATCAGGCAGAGGAATGGCCTAATTATGCACTCATGGCTTACTCATCTTTAATTTCTGACTCAGAGGTATCCAATGATTCAAACTGTTAAAAATCTTGTATGGAAACTGTTAAATTACTTAAATCTCAAAATGATCAACTATTAAGAGATTTAGAGAAATCTAGTTTAATGGTTTTAGGTTATAAAACAGG
Source organism: Tanacetum coccineum (assembly GCA_026074375.1). NCBI lineage: Eukaryota > Viridiplantae > Streptophyta > Magnoliopsida > Asterales > Asteraceae > Tanacetum > Tanacetum coccineum. The sequence continues at coordinate 7,629 of BQNB010097360.1, read as the reverse complement.
TTTAGAATCAGTGGAAGAAAAACTTGAATTTTATAAAAAGAATGAGTCTGTTTCTGTGGAAAACATTAATGGCTTAAAATGGGATATTCAAGTAGGAGAAATAACTATTAGAGAGCTTAAAAAGAAGCTTGAAAAAATTCAAAAAGAAAAAGATAGCCTTCAATTTAATGTAGATAAATTTGAAAATGCATCTAAAAGTTTAAACAAACTCATAGAGTGTCAGATTGTTGATAATTGCAAGAAAGGCTTAGGCTATGAAAAATATAATGTAGTTCCACCTCCCTACACAGGAAATTTCATGCCTCCAACACCTTATTTGTCTTTTACTGGTTTAGATGAGTTTGTTAATAAGCCTGTAATTGAGAACAGAAAGTCTGATGAAGAAGTGTCTAAGGTAGTTAGGAAGTCTGATGATTCCCCAATTATTGAAGATTGGGTGTCAGATAGTGAGGAAGAAAATGTGTCTCAAACTAAAACTGAGAAGAAAACAGTTAAGCCTAGTATTGCTAAGATAGAGTTTGTCAAACCTAAGCAACAAGATAAAACTGCTAGGAAAACTGTTAAACAAGTTGAGAAACATAGGCAAAACACTCACAGTCCAAGAGGCAATCAAAGAAATTGGAACAATATGATGTCTCAAAGACTAGGAAGCAATTTTGAGATGTTTAATAAGGCCTGTTATGTGTGTGGAAGCTTTGATCATTTGCAGGTTAAATGACCCCAATAATGCTATTGTCTAGGTAGAAAATCCTATTTGCTTGAGGACAAGAAAATACCAAGTGTAGGGGTATTTGATGAGGTGTCATTTTATACACTATTTTGGGGTCATTTAAACCCCTAAATCATGCAAATATGCCCAGATTATGTGCTAAATCATTTGTTTTCATGTTTTTAGCACTTAGATGGCTTTTGGAGGAAATATACGTAACTTGGGCTCATTTGGAGAAGAAACGGACAAGACTACGATTCTACACCAAATCCTTAAAGAAGTTGTGCATACAGGGTGTGGAGACGGCGTCGCGAGTTTCAAGCGACGGCGTCAGGACGTTTGAAGTGACGGCGTCAGAGATCCGGTGACGGCGTCAAAACGTGGCCGACCTAAAGAAACCCTAGAAGATTTTGTGTCACGAGATTTAGAAGATCATTTCACTTGCGAGCAAAGTACCAGATATTGTTTTGGTCATAAATCCTTCATACGAACTCGGATTTTGACGACTCAATAGCCCACGCGATCGCAGCGAGAAAATCTACAACTATGCAAAAAATTACACTGCGACGGCATCGAGGTTTTTGGTGACATTGCTGACCTAGGGTTTTTCTATAAATATAGCCTCATAACTTCGTTTCTCTCAAGCCCCCAACCCTAAGTCCGATTCTAGGGTTTGGGTAGGTGTTTTTCCAGCAACTTAGAAGGTCTAATTCAATCTATAAACATCTTGTAATGGTTTGATTATCACTTATATCTTAATTCATGTCTTCAATTCCTTTTGTTGATTATGATTTCTTTTGTCTAAGTATGCTTGGCTAATTCATCTAGTATTTATTTAGGAATGCATGAAACCTGTCATTGATTGATTATATCTTGTTGTTTGTGACATATTCAATAAGTATAATTGATTATAGTTTATTTTGTTTCCTATTGCTTTTTGTTGATGAATGTGCGCGTTAGGCTTTAGAAAATCAGTTTTTGTCTGTATCGATGTTGAAATGTCTAGGGAAGCGCGAGTAGTGTAGAAAGGATACCATCGATAATAGTCTTTATACTACCTTACACATTATATGGTTTATCCCTCTTAAGTTATTTCACTTGCATTTAATATACTCTTAGGAGCCTTGTGATAGTCTTCATACTACCTTACTTGTGTGTTGCCCTAACGGAATATTAAATAGACGGCGGATTCGTGTAATCCGTTCATGACCTAGGAAATACTTACACATTACATCTCAAGTGTGACAAAGCAATAGGTAGAATTAGATAGCCAGCAGGGAGTAGTGCATCCCAAGTGAATACGCTTCGTTGTATAATTGTTCTTGCCATTAGATTAGAATTAGTAGTTAATTAGATTAAAACAAACTAACCTTCAAACCCGAGATTTACTTGCTTTCATAAAATATAAAAACACAAAAATAATCTTCCTTCAATCTTTAGACCTTAGTGAACATTCCATCCGGCCTTCGTGCTATTCCCCTAGAGAACGATAACAATCCCTGAGTCTTGCCTATACTACATTGCAACGATTAGGTACACAGCCTAGGGAGTTGTAAAACTTCTTGTAGAAGTCTCTACGATCCTCACATCAAAAACTTGAAAATTGCATTTTGAGTTGTCTCCCGACAAGCAATTTTGTTTACAGAAAAGTCTTTAAGTTAGACTTGTTTCCAGCTTCTACTTGGAACGTGTCACGGACCATCCTTCGTCCTTTTTATGGAAAATATCTTGGTAGACTTGAGAAACGTTTCAGTTGAGACCCAAATGTCATATTCGTATTCCTTGATTGCGACGTATTCCTCCACTGGTCCGAATGAATATTTGACTTCCTCGAACTTCTCTGATTTACATGTAGGTGTTTCACATAAGGAATCCCAAGTAGCTTGCATCTTCTTTCCTTGGATTTTTTTCTTCTTCGTTAACATAGTAAGGAGGGTCTTTTTGAGTCAAATAGTCTTTTAAATCGCCGATGTCATCATCGTCATCTCCTATAAGCTCGTGTTCATCAAACCATTCTTCATCTTTTCGAGTTTCATAATCATTATTTGTTCCTGCATGATCATTAAATATCCTAGAAACATCAAGATAAGGGTTATAGTTAGAATTAGTATCGGCTACTATGTGGTTTGCACACTTAAAATCCTCCTATTCGTCACAAGGTGAATGACAGGTCCTAGCATTGTCACTTGGTTCTTTATCTACCCTTTTTGATCCTCCGAACATGGCCTTACTACTTAAAGCTTCGTCTTTTAATTTACCTTCTTCAAGATTTTCATACCATTCATAACTTTTGAAGAAAATCACGTTTCCATTCCGAATTACTCCTGGTAAATCTCCACCATTGCAATATTTTTCCATTTTCCAATTGCAAGTGGGGCACATAGCATGTCCATTCTTGAAGCGAAACGGCTTGCAAATATATTCAATATCGTCACTAGGTTCCATCCAAGGTCCATAATCCAATCATGGCATATTAGCCACCCATGGAACGTCCTTGTTCCATTCATATATCCAAACGTCTTTATATTCATCGCAAGTCTTGATCCAGGAATATCATCGGTGAGTACATCCACATCAATCTTAAGCAGATAATTAAATTTCTTGAATGCTTCACATATAAGTGTTTCAAAGTGAAATATATCAGTATCGATCCTAAAGATTTGAGCAATCTCATTTTCTTTAATCAAGTTTCCATCTCCAAGGTTAGAAGGCTCATCATCAGTTATCACCTCTTCATCATCCCCTCTTGTCTAATAAATCCATAACGCATTCTTCGTATACACATCCATCGTCATATATTACTAAACTTCGAAGCCAACCATTCATCGAAATCAACATTTGATGGATCGTATTCCATACCGGCATCAAGTCCATATACCTCCTTTTGTTTCTTAATTTCTATGTACTCATCGAATTGCTTTTTGTAACTCTGGATCAACCATGTAGCAATCACACTCTCTTTGACTTCATTACTCACCATCGTATGATCACCGTATTTCAAATATAGACATTGCTCCCCAGTCATATCAATCAACCTTACCAATATCTTATTAATGAAAATCACCGCTTTCGTATACATTTTTTCACATTCGTCATAACACATTTTCCTTTCATAAACATCAAGGTTTCCATTTTCAAAATCATCCATTTGTTGCTCAACACATGGGGAATAAGAAAGCTCTTGAATTTTCACATCATAAGTAAACATATCGTCATCCATTCCACTTAATCGGTTGAATTCATTACAAATCTCCCCAAGAGGTGTATCACAAGTAAACAAATCATCATCGATCTTGAGTAACCCTAGTGCATCGGATTCTTTCTTAATTGCCTTCGTCTTAGCTACTAAAAAGATCTAGAAAATTGTTAGTAGAATCAGTTTGAAAAAAGGTATATAAAAAATTAAACGCCAAACCCGAATACTAAAATGTTAAGTCTGGTGCTGTATCAGATGATCGATACGCCGTATTCAATTGACTGAATATGTCGTATTGATATGTTGAACAGAATACTCTGTATTGGTTACGAAAGGGAGATACGCCGTATTCAATTGACTGAATACGCCGTATCAGTTATTCAACCAGAGCAGTAACAGAAAAGAAAAACAATGCAGAAAAACACACAAACATGCAAAATTATACAATGCAGAAAAATCAAACAAGCAAACACACAAAAACACAGATGGAAGATCCCGACACTAAGACAAAGACTCAAAAAATACAAAAAATTAAATTTTCACTATATTTAAATATGTTAAAATCTAAACTAAAATACTAATAAAACATGAATTAAATAAACTCAATCCCCGGTGCGGTGCTAAAACTTGAGTGTCGTTGTGCGTATGTATATTTATCATCAAGTTTTCTATTTAATTTTACCGACTTTACCTAAAATACAACACTCAAAGATAGTGTACCCGATCAGTTATAGGTTCGTTGGTAAGTAGGGTGTCGATCACTAAGAGCGAGTGTTAATACTTAAGTCTATTAATATTTTAGTTATCTAAGTTAGTCCTAATTTATTCTATGTTATACATAAGTTAAACCTAAACTAACGCAAAAGGGGGGTTTTCAGCCTAAGAGACTGACATGAGTTTTGCTTTACCTAGAGTGAGAATGAGGCGATTAACACACACAAGCTGATATTCAAAAGATAGAGAAGCGGTCAAGCCTAATGTAAGGAAAACATACTAACCATGTTTAATCTAATAAAACGTAGGTTTTAATTTATAAGTGCAATGATTGTCTTATCTCGTTGTTTATATATCATTCTTAGATTTAGGCGGTACTTCTTCCTAAAACCTAGATCTTGCAATTCTGTCACACTTAACCACATCCGCATAAAGTACTCATGGTTGATTATAATCTATCTTAAAAGACAATAATGATGATCTTATTAAATCCTATCTCATCGAAACTTTACTAACGTACTGCTTAACGGCTCTTTATATACTAGTAGTCCACTGTCTAGATCTTTACCCAAGGAATCAGAACGTCATTTATTGATCCTAGGTCACCTGCTAGTCCAACTTGTTCACTAAATCAAAGGCAAATACAGGTCAATATTTGTGATCCTATTACTCTAGATATATAAATTGCAGATATGGAGAGCTATCCCGGCATCTAGCTAACGCTCTATTTGTATTCCTAGATCCAGTTGAATGATAGGTCGCATACTTAAGCACGTAAACGAGTATAAATTGATAAACATAAAACAACACACAATGAATAAGATGCAATTGAAATAAACATAAACCAAACATTAAATTATCATAAACATGGCTAATACCTAAAGGTATTAGCCAATAGCCATTTTAGCTATACTAATGTCATAGATGAACGATTAAGGTAAACTGAACTGTTAAGAACGATACCAAAAACCGAACGCGTATTTAGAGTATAGAAATTACAAGGGTTTCCTTATGGATTGAGTAGCGTTGCAAGACCTTCTTGGCTTCTCTTCTCTTCTAAAAGTCGATCTTGATGGTTAATGCCTTCTTCTTAGTCTTCGGTATAAGTTTTGCACACTAAAATTCGTTTTTAGGGTTCGGTATTTATAGGCTCTGGAATTTGGTCGATACGCCATATTAAAGGAGTTAGATATGGCGTATTGAGGTTTCTTGGCATGGGGTCCACGATTATTATATTTCAGAATATTCCATGACTTGCAATCCAATACGGCGTATGGACTTCTTCTGGATACGACGTATTAGTCTTCTTTTCGTGGATGCTGAGTGAAGTTTTAGGCACAGATATGTTGTATCTTCCTTGATGGATACGGCGTATTAGTTGTTAGAACAATAATCTTCATAATTTCTTCGTTTAAGCTCCAAAATGCGCGCCTTTTGATTATCTTTCGCTCTTTGCTCAATAATTACTGCAAATAACAAATATAAGCAATTAAGTACCAATTCATGCATAAATAATGTAAAATGAGCAATTTAGCTGGGATAAATGATGCTATAAATAGACGTTATTTGATGTCATCTAATGTCCTCTAAAAAAAGCTGTCGGGGAACTAAAAACTGATAAACAGATCTGCGTCTTGACACTTAGAAAACAAAATAGACTTTTTATCAAAAACTCACACCGATGATAATATTCATCACCACCACCTCCTTCCCCCATAGCACCCACACCACCTTCACATACCACCACTTGCACACGAGCACATAACCTACCACCGGAAAACACCACCACTTGCACACGAGCGCTACAAAACACCTCCAAACCCGCAACAGCAAAAAAGAAAAAATGAAACGAGACTTAAACAAAAAACACCAACACAAACACAAACACTATACAAAAACAAACACAATATAGAACACAAAACAGAGACACTTGAAACTAGTTATAGATTAAAAGAAAAAAGCACAAAACGCTCATTATTGGGATGGTGATGGCACTAATGACACTCGTACTGATGCAAATGACGGTGCCATAGGTGAAAAAAAGCACCAGGGCTATAGCGCCTTGCACCGTGCACTCAAAAGCTTCTCAATAAATAATATCTTTGGCAAAGAAATCAAAATTCTTACTATAGATCGATGCTAAACAAATACATGAAAGCGAGTCCTAACTCGTTCGACCGGAATTATAATTCAAAGCATGATTATACAAACTCGCTATAATCCTTTTTTCTCAAGTTTCGCTAGAAAACTTCTAATAGGCATATTTGGGTGTTCAAAGAAGATATAAATCTTACTTTTATTATACACTAGGGTTCAACCAAACCGGAAAGTACCGAAAATTGATTTGGCCATAAATACCAAACAGAGGATTGAAACAAAATGTTCGGTTCAGGTCAGGTCCGGTTCGTCGACCGATCCGTTTCAACAAAGCATAATGATCAGTTTTTTATAAGACCGAACAAACAACCGAAACTGAAGAAAAAGATCGATCGAAAACTGGATCAAAATATGTTCGGTCCATTTTAATTGATCCAGTTCGATTCAGTCTATTGTCTATTATGCACACCCCATGCTAATAGATATAAATTAACACTTCTGATATGGATTTAAATATAACAAGGTTTGATACCCACGCTTCGCTACGGGGGTTTTACGTACTTATTATTTTACGGTTATTTGATACTTTTTTTGACCCACTGAATAACGACTTGCTATGTATATACGAGACAAATAACTAAAACTGATTTAGTCAATCTTTGACGGACCAAATAAAAATATATTAAAACCCATTAAAAATTGCCCAAGCCCGACCGACCCGCAAGCCCAAGCCCAAGACCGCATATTGGGCTGACTAATTAGTGGGCTATAGTAGCTAAGTGGGCTAATGAGCTAAATTAGTATAAGTGGGCTAATGGGCTAAATTTGTAGCTAAGTGGACTAAATATTAAAATTTTAATTTTAGATTAAAATTAGGGTAAGATTTAGTTACCTTTAGTATATATATAAATGT
>BQNB010097359.1:0-25406 GCA_026074375.1 Tanacetum coccineum | reverse complement strand
CAATTATTAACGCAATATGGAATACCTTTTCTTACCAATACCATTGATGCGGCTAGTACAACCAAAGAAGCTTTTTGCAAATATGCAAGACAGCTGTTCGAAGAACATTCATGTATCTACTGTAAAGATAAGAATGAAAAAAAAGAAGCGGGTCCCTCCACTTCACCAAAAGATTACTTGAAAAAATTATCAATAAAAACGGCATTGAACAAGCCTCTGCTAAAGTAATCACTGACATAAGTGAATTAATAAATAATAATGACAAAGAAATTTTAAGTCAATTAAAAAATATGCCTAAAGAACCTAAAGCTACCACCAGCTACAAAGGTTTAAACAGGTTTTTACCACCCAATTTAGGTAAAACAATTACAAAAGAATTACTGGGTTTTTTAGCGCTTGTTTGTTTATTATTCGCGCAAATTGTGAGATTTAAAAATGATTAAATTGACATAAATACCCCCAACATGTCAATGAGCCACCTTTATAAGTACCATGAGCCTTCATTCCATCCTCTTCATCTACCAAAATCCATTGTTACACACTCTTTAAAAGATAAAAGCTAAGAAAAATGAGAATTGCTAGCGGCATTGTCGTATTGATCGTCATTGCGTTATCGGTGGCCGAAGCTCGAATTCCGGGAAACTATGCGGGCGGGCCCTGGCAAGGTGCCCATGCTACGTTTTATGGCGGAAGTGATGCTTCCGGTACAATGGGTATGTTACTCGTATTTCTGTCTTAAAATTATTGTCCACCGTACTACTTTTCAACTTGTCCGCATGTAGTAGTCTAATTGTTCTTTCTAAAAACAAAATGAGAATATTAGACTTTTTAAACAAAAGTGTAGAGTTTCAATAATGTGTTTAGGACACATTTTTTATACAATATCTCTTTTTGAAGCTAAGGTGGTAACTTTTTTTTACAGGAGGTGCTTGTGGTTATGGTAACTTATACAGCCAAGGGTACGGAGTTAACACCGCAGCGCTAAGCACAACGCTGTTTAACAGCGGGCTTATCTGCGGTTCTTGCTTCGAAATCAAGTGTGTGAATGACCCTGAATGGTGTCATGCTGGAAGCCCATCTATCTTCATTACTGCCACCAACTTTTGTCCACCAAATTACGCGTTACCAAATGACAATGGTGGTTGGTGTAACCAATGTTTTGAAAACCGGGTCAATAATCGACCCGGTCGAGTCACCGGGTTACCGGTTCAACCGGTTGGCCCGCCGGGTCAACCCAGTTTTCAAAAAAAAAAAATAATAATAATATTTTCAATAATACAAAAAATTATATATATAAATTATGAATATACCTTATATTTAGCCTAAAAACGATTTACTACCAAATATAACATGTAACAAATAAAATTACGTTGCAAATATATATAAAAAACTTATTTTATTTATAAAAAAACATGAAAAAACCAAAACCCGGCCGGGTCAAACCGGGTCTCGAGAACCGGGTTGACCCGGGTCACCTTAAACCCGGCGGGTCAAACCGGGTTTCGAAAATATAAAACCCGGTTTAATTTAACCCGTTTTTTTCAACCGGACCCGGTTCAACCGGTTGACCCGGCCGGGTCGAACCGGGTTTCAAAACATTGGGTGTAACCCTCCTCGTTCTCATTTCGATCTAGCAATGCCGATGTTTCTTAAAATCGCCGAGTATCGTGCTGGCATTGTCCCAGTTTCTTACCGCAGGTATACTTCTTATTTGAAGTAACAACATATATTCAGTTTTAGTAGCATGCTTGAAGAATATGTACACCAACTAAGTAGCTCAGAGTAAAAAACCACACGCTTTAAGCCAATGTTCAATAATTGGTTCTTAAAAGTAACATTCACATGGCCAATAAACTTGTATTGGCATTCCTATATATATTAAAGAGTTTGCTAGAACCACAAAATGTTTACAAAGAAACATCCACAAAATGGAGTTGGCAATGTGTGATTGGTTCAATCAAAGAGAAAAAAGAGAAACTAAAGCAAAAAACACAAATCACACATTTGCCAACATCCACATTTTGTGGAGATTTCTTTGTAGAAACCATTTTGTGAGTTACTACAAAACTATATTTAGAAGCATTATAAAGTTGTAACTTTATGTTGACTTTCATTTCTTTAGGTTGCTTTTTTCTTTTAAAAGGCCTTTGTTTACTATTCGCATGTAAAAGTTTTCCACAAAAGATGACTGGTATGACCAACTGCATGTGATTGGAGTTAAGATTTAAGGTCCGGTGGGTTTACACACCACCAACTTAGTTTTCTCACACCATCACACACCATTGACCTTAATAGTCGTGTTTATAATTGCTTTTTAACTATTTCAATCCCTCAAAAAAATTACGGTATCCTATCAGTTGTCCTTTTTCTTTACTATAATACTACTACGTATTTCTTTTTTTAAATTTACTTACTCCGTATCTCTTTCTCTTCTTCCATATCTCAAACTATCTCCAGTTACATAACTCTTCTTCCCAAAAATAGTATTGATCTTACTGTAAAAAAATCTAAACACCACCCTCTTCATCATTTTTAATGACCGGAAGTGGTGTTGACTAGAAAAGCCACGGCGGTGACCGGATGCGGTGTTGACTGAAGGTACCATGGCTATGAGTTGGACAGAGATATTACGGTTGTAATAGTGGTGTTTGGCTGGAGGTGTGGCGACCGGTGGGTGGCCTGATATATAAGTAATGGTGATATATAAGTTTGAAAAAGATAAAAAGAAAAGTGAGAGATAAAGTGAAAGAATATTAAGTGAAAATATAGAGATGGGTAGCTGCAGCGGCGGTTAAGGTGGGATGGGTTTAGTCAGCGGCGGTCGCGGTTTGGTTGTAGGTGGCCGCGGGTGATGGTGGTTCATGTGGTATGGATTAGGCCGGAGGTGTTGGCAGCTGTGCAATGAGTTTAACGTGAGGTTGTGTTGGTGGCAGGATCTTATCTGACCGGAATGTGTGATTGTAACCGAATTTTGATGGTGTTTGTTTGTGTTGAAGATGGTATATTTTTAATATATGAGAAGGATAGAGACTTGAAGATGGCTTTGAATGAACTAATAACACAATTAAAATGTAAAAACGGGGAGACATGTAGTTCGTATGAATTTATGTGAAAAGAAGTATAATAACTTATTATTATTATTACTAGTATAGTATAGATAGTAGGCTAGACTTTATTTAATTTCAATGGGTACCCCCTATTGGTACCCCTGGCCCATGAATAGTGTCAATAAGTACAAAAGATTCCTTTTGTACCCTCTTTTTTACAGTGCAACGCAGTTTTTTATCAGTTTCTGTTCCGTAATTTTTGACAGTTTCATACTTTTGACCTGTTAAACTTTATATTTTTCGTTCCGTTTTTTCCGTGTCACAGTTTTATAACATATACAAAATTATAAAAATACAAAAAAATAAAATACAAAAAAAAACCGGAAAAAACCCGGGGGGGGGGGGGGGTATCGTTCTTCATATATCATAAGCCTATTTCAAAATCAAGACTGTTACAAAATTACTTTAAGTTAGATCATAACTTATAGGATCATGATGATAATACTCGCGAAAATCATTTTGACGACTAATATATCTATCTCTCCATCTAGATGCAAGATCGCTTTTATATGTATTCCACATGGTTGAGTTATCGGTTTAAAGGAAAAACCTCCGCTAAATCAAACTCTAATATTGATTACCATTCACGTGAGCAATGCAATGATCTCATGTCTTGCCACGCCGTCTTTCATTTTCACAGGAAAACACTACCCTATTCAATTATCACAAGCTTACACACCCACATTTATCAACAAAAATAATCGAAGCAGAATAGCAAGATTTAGGTGGTTTTTATGGTACCCATTTTATATACTTCTTTCCTGTTATGCAACACATGATTAATCGAACAATAAACGAACCTAAATTTTTTAGGGTGGGCTTGTGATGTTTTATTTCGTATATGATTCATGGGTAGGATTGTTTTGCTTTATTATGGGTGCGTTTGTAGGCTCTTTTAACCAAAAGAAATTCAATGATAGATTATTTATTTGTTTGGTATGCGTGAATTACTTTAAAAACAGTGTTTGATATGCATAGATGAAGGTTTCGACAAATCCAGGGGGTAGATGTGGGTTTTTGACCAAATCTGATAGAAATGATGGGCCATTGCTGTCATTAATATTTTTTTATCTTTTTTTTCTTATTGTTGTGGGACCAAATACTTTTAATTAATATTAAAATAATAATACATTCAAAATAATTTATCCATTCCATATTACAGTCAAACTTGACATTTATTTTGGAACAGATGTAGTATCATTTATTTTCTCTCTCCTATTTTCTTTCAAACCAATACCAAATCTAAATCCGATTCTAACCTTTTTACATACCAAACGGGCCCTAATATGTTTATCATTTGTCATGTCGCATGTTTAATGTAAACAAAATAAATTAATTTAATAGTACATCACATAGGAGACTTTCCTAAGAAGACGACCTAAAAAATGATTAATATCCAATTGTTCAATAAACCTTTGCTTGAATCCCCTGACTATACCAACTACAACTTTATTACCTTACACAAATTAAATTGAGGCTTATTAAATTTTAAAAAAAATGTAGATTGGCATTCCTATATATATTTAAAAGCATTATAAAGTTGTAACTTTATTTTGACTTTCATTTCTCTAGGATGCTTTTTTCTTTTTAAAAGGCCCTTTGTTTACTATTCGACCATGTGTAAAAGTTATCCAAAAAGATGACTGGTACGACCAACAGCATGTGATTGGAGTAAAGTTTAAGTGTCCTACAACATTTTTATCGACTGATATAGTGGCAGTGGCCGTACCAGATTTTTTTTTAAGAGGAGGCAAAAGTTGAGAGTAACTAACTCGACCTTTTTTTTTTAAAAGTCAATTCGGGTCATGTCACTAACTCGACCTTTGTTGATGTATTGACAACAATTTTACTTTGAAGAAAGTGAACTTGTATAGGTAGAACATAACTAGTTGTAATTATATGGACAATATTTAGGATATACTTACTTTTTTTGATCGATATTAATACAAATAGAGAAAACGAAAACAAAATTTTAGATAACAATATTTAGAATAGCACAAAATTCGAACATTAGGTATCTCCAAAAATATGTAAAGTATGTCGTTAACCACTAGACTAAGATGTAGCTATTGGTTAGTATATTGCCATTATACTATTTATTCTCTTATGATGGCGGAATAAAAATTGCTACCCTATGAAAATCATCCTTGATAGAGGCACTTTGTGGCTTTGTGGGGGCAATTGCCCACATTGCCCCCATTGTAGTACCACCTCTGGCCGTGGCCGTTTGTGTTGTAAATATTGTGAGACAATTGTTTTGACTTTTAAAAAAAATTATCGGATGATTATTGTTTAATGCGAATTAACCTTTGTGTTTATGATTTAATACTACAGAGTTCCTTGTAGGAAGGCTGGTGGCATTAGGTTCACAATTAACGGATTCCGTTACTTCAACTTGGTTTTGATAACCAATGTCGTGGTATTCAAAAGGTGTGGGTGAAAGGCACCAAGACTAACTGGATGAGCATGAGTCGTAACTGGGGTCAAAATTGGCAATCTAACGCTGTTCTCACCGGTCAAGCACTCTCCTTTAGGGTAACGGGGAGTGATCGACGCACCTCAACCTCGTTGAACATTGCACCTGCAAATTGGCAGTTTGGTCAAACTTTTACCGGGAAAAACTTCCGGGTCTGATGAACCGACACAACATAATTTCGATTAGAATTGTTTTCCACTAGCGATCGACTTTTCAAACTATCGCATTTGGTCTTCTCACTGCAAACAAATCATCGTCTCTTGTAAAATACAAAACTTTGCAAAAGTTGTTAATCTTATACAACAAAAGCGCAAAGTATGATGATTTATAAGTATATTATAAGATTAATTTGTTCTAATTAAATCAACTTTGCAAACTATATCGTTGTTTTACAAAAAGACGATGGTTAGTACGTAACGATTTTATAAAGTTATTTAGAAAGTTAAATTTCTTATTCCTATAACTATTCTGTTATTGGCTTACTAGTTGTGGTTGTGCATGTGTGTCCATAATAGATTAAGGTTTGTGCAAGTGTTAGCTTGAGCTTTGATACTAGAAGTTGCAAAACCTTCAGCTATCTAAATGAGTAACTTCCATAAAGTGATGTATAGTTTGTATGTACTCTGATTGTATTATGGCATATAAAACAAGTGTGCATTTGTATTTCAAATACTAGTGACGTTTTTATGGCCGTGCTTAGCACGGCCCATGATCTTAACAGACACTTAAACAACTATGAACAATTATAAATATACACATTTGTTGAATAAAACTCCGCCGTTTTGAGTATTGCTACAGTAACGAGCTGCCCCATTTTGGGCCAGCCCAATTTTGTTTTTTTTTTTTTCTGTTTTTTTTTTATAAGTTTGTAAGCTATCTAAAGTAATGAGGTTAATAAATAGAGTATATTACAAAAGTTCTGGACTTATTCAGATATAAAAAATACCCGCGTGGAAACAGGTGTCTTCGCATCACTTATAACTGGTTTTAAAAATAATCCGTTAAGTGGTACATACGATCATCAACCCATATATATTAAAAAAAAACCCATATAGCAAAAAAAAAAACAATACTTTAAAACTATGAGGTTCCAACACTAGTTCAAGGCGGTTCATATAAATGTTACATTTGTATTATTCTAATAATACTACAGTTTGTCGAACAAAATTGCGAAATTTCTGCAGGTAGGCAAAATGGTGGCCAAAGTAAAAAAAATACAAACTGGTCTCTCAAACTTTTAACGTAGTTACGATTTCGTTTACACAAAAACATCCTACGTGGTTAAAAAAATTAACAAGAAAGCATAAATCCCCCCCCCCCCCCACGTCTAAGTGTTTTATTGTTCATCAAACTTTTTACATTCATCCTGGCCCACAAAAAAGATACCGAAGGCCCAAAGTAAAAAAAAATAAATAGAAAACGGACCCTCACCTTTTAACTATTTACGATTTTCTTACACAAAAATTCCCGTAAAAAAATTTACAAAACCGTCCCAAAAAAAGAAAATATTCGGGAAAAAATTAACCCGTACCAACGCAATTTTTTTTTCCCGAATCGTACAAAAAAAGGAAATATCCGGGAAAAAATTAGCCAAAAAAAACCCAAAAATAGCCTAAAATCTGGCCCAAAGTAAAAAAAAAAAAATAGAAAACGGACCCTCACCTTTTAACTATTTACGATTTTCTTACACAAAAATTCCCGTAAAATTTTTTACAAAACCGTCCTAAAAAAAGAAAATATTCGGGAAAAAATTAGCCCGTCCCAACGCAAAATTTTTTTCCCCGAATCATTAAAAAAAAGAAAATATTAAAAATTAGCCTCGCCATAACGCATCGCCCAAAAAAAACCACCCGAAACGTAAAAAAAATATTATTCGGGAAAAAATTAGCCCCGCCACAACGCGCGGGTTCTTTTGCTTGTTGTCATAACACAATGTAATGTCAAGTTGTCATGTTGACTATCAATAATTGTATTAGACAATGTGAGATACTAGTTTGGGCTTATGATTATCAATATATTTCTATTTTTGATACTTGTTTCCACTTTAAAAGATATCCACTCTCTATCTCATAAGATTATGTGAATAAAGATGACTAAAAAGCAAAAGAATTACACGCAATTTATAAGTATGAGGTTGTTTCACATATAAAAAGAAACCAAAGCAATGTACATAAATGAATATGTTAATTAGTATGATGTATAAAAATAAAATAAGTCACGCAATAGAGTTTAGCTAATGAGCTGCAAATGGAATAACGTTAAAAAGCGTAAATAATAAGCTACTTATTATATCAATCATTCTTAAATCTATACGAGTAATATATAACCATGTTCGTCCATCACTAAAATCTGCAAGACCAAACCCAAACAAATCATTTATTATTTATATAAGCACATATCTAAAACTGCCTAATTCCTAAACATAAACCTAAACAATATAAGTGATATGAACCCAGATAAAAAAAACAATCTATGAAAGCACAATTAACAAACAAGTAAACGAAACAAGAAGGTCCAGTAAGTCCAAATGCAGTCAAGCAAGTCTCAAAATACTGTAATGTCTATTTAAATATCTAAGGTAGAAAATTATTAAATGACAGTTTAAAATACCTTTCGTCAAATGGTTATGATCATATCATATACAAGCATATATATACATCACCAACCTAATGAAAGTTTGAAAAGAGAGGCTTGATAGAAACTCGAAAAAGGAAGACGGAACAAATGTGTATGTGTTATCTGCTTTACTTGATAGTGGTCTTGATATAGTCAAAAGCCAAATAGTAAGCAACTATTTGATGCTGATTTGTCAAGATTTGAGGAAGCTACAGTAAAAATGGGGGTTCTTTTTATAATATAGGTAGATTAACATCTTGTGATTTCAATCTTAAACTTTTCTGATGCAATAAGCTGTTATTCCATTTACCAAACACACAGAAAATGAGTTCTTAGCCAAAATGGGTGTCTAAATGTTAAATGCCTGTGATAGATGGATTTGGTCCTTGCAAAGTTTAGGAGATTTCACCGTCGCCTCAATCAGAAAATTGATCGACGAGTTCACGTTATCGGAGGTCTCTTCTAGCACTCGTTGGATCAAAGCGGTGCCTATTAAGGTAAATGTTTTAGCTTGAAAAATCAAGTTAGATAATCTTCCAACTAGATTGAACATTTCTCGTCGTGGAATGGATATTGACTCTATTCTATGCCCTACATGCGGTAAAGCGGTGGAATCAACTAGGCACATCTTCTTCACTTGCCAAATTGCTAGAGATATCCCTTATTTTGTTCACTGCTGGTGGATTTCGTATATGGAAGTTTCTTCTTATGGACAGAGAATATAAAAAAAAAACTAACGGTTGGGTTTGGGATCTTGACTTCGCTTACGGCTTTCGATCACAATTAAGCGTATTTTTGAAGGAGTTTGGTTAATGTGACGTGGTGGCATATTGGAACTTCTGTAACTAAAAACTATCTTCGGTGGGTCGGGCTCTGAGTCTCCATCAAGGGGCTATTTTTGATGAAGTGCATTCGAGGTTCTTTTTTACTGGTGTTGTTACAGATGTAAAGCTTATTTTTGTTGGATTGAGTGGCTTAAAAACCCTCACCTTGTCACTTTGTAATCTTCTAGCTCCTTGCTAGTTTTTTTTCTCTCAATAAAATTCGCCGTTAAAAAAAAAAGTCCAACAAAAATTGAGCTGGTATTTATAATAAAAAATTATACCATTTTACATACACTATCTGCTTTTTTGGATCACTATCTAGTTGCCAACAAACTTAGCAAATTCCATCCGGTGAATATAGCGCAAGTGCTTCAACAACATTCAATTAAGTATTAGAAATTTAGAAGTAGCATTGTGCATATTTACTTGTCGATTCTTGGTTCATTTGAGGTATTATTGACTTATGCTCTACCCGAAGTTAGCTACCCATTCCCCTCATATCACATAGATTAAAAGGAATGATATTTTGATTTATCCGAACATCAATAAATGTTTTCAGTAAGCCACACTCGAGTAGATATTGTACCTATTTTTACTAGAGATATGTAAAGGTGCAATCTCTGCATCAGTTACTGTTTGGACTTTGGACAATCACAAGATCTGTACCAAGTGCAACCGTATGATGATTTGTAACTTCCATATGCATAATGGCAAAACAAAGTTAACGACACTTTTGCATTGAAAAAAATATAGTTTTGGATAGTTTGCAAACGAGTGCGTACACATGATCCAGTAGAGATGTTTAGCAAACTACATTATAGGCACATTTTTTTAAGGGCAAATCGCATAAAAAGGTACTCATCTTATGTCCAATGTCAATTAAAGGTACCCATCTTTTTTTTTCTCAATTTAAGGTATCCATCTTGTTTTTGGTTGCAATGTTAGGCAATTAACAAGTTTTCAAGTTAAATTTCTAACGATCGTTTATTTTATTATTGCATCGTTAGTCTTTTATATGATTTTTTGATTAAAAAATTTAATTTCGAAAAAAAATTTAACCAAAATTTTTTTTCAAAATTAAATTTTTTAATCAAAAAATCATATAAAGGACTAACGATGCAATAATAAAATAAACGATCGTTAGAAATTTAACTTGAAAACTTGTTAATTGCCTAACATTGCAACCAAAAACAAGATGGATACCTTAAATTGAGAAAAAAAAAGATGGGTACCTTTAATTGACATTGGACCTAAGATGAGTACCTTTTTATGCGATTTGCCCTTTTTTTAATTATACCCTTATGATTATTAGTCAATATCTTTGATTGGATTCCTTCCAATATTAGTTTATTTATATTTGGATGATTGACAAATAAAGATAACTATGACACTAATAAACCCTAACGGACCCTAAACCCATAAACCGGGCTTGGGCTTATTACTTTGACTAACAATAATTTCTTTGACTAACAACTTTGACTAAGATTAATTACTTTGACTAACATTTATCATCTAATAATGATCATCGATATCACGTCAACTGCAATTAGTGACACTGAAACTAACTAACAAAAGGGATATACAACAGATGTTTAGCAATTTAATCACTAACGATAATATATAGGATATAATACTTGAATCAGAATATTATCAGATTGAGGTTAAACCTACATAACTGATTTGAGTACAGGAGCTTAAGTACATATAATAATACATCCATAACAACAGCAGAGGGATTTCAAACTTAAGCAACAAAGAATCAATAAACGCATTAACTTGGTCTTCCTAATCGTATTCCCAAAAGAATTGATAAGATGTTAAACTCACCTTAAGAATAAACTCGTTTCTTTTGTTTATGTGCTTTCCATTTCTTGAGAAGAAACTCAACTCCCTCTTTCAGTAATGCCTTTCTATTTTCTTTCTGGTTCCAAAGTTCCGGGATTGGATACCTGCCACTCGGGTTGTAGACATTGAGTTCATTCAGAGCTGTGACAACAGCCTTATACACATCTTCATCAAACCCATTCTTCAGACTTCTGATCTTCTCATCTTCCTCATCAATTATCTCCTACAGATATGTTTCACACACCAATATAATAAGATAATCTGTAAATTTGAAAGAAAGGTGCTTATCTTTGTAGTAGTATAACTAAATCTTTTATGCCATATTAGGCAGGACTCATGGAATAAAGTTATTAATTGACAGCAAATGAATAGGATTACCAACTTACTACGTCTGTGATCTGTCCATACAGATTGCAGGATTGGCAACAATTTGTGGAGCATTTATGTTTTAGAAAAAGTTCTAGTCAGATTGAGTTTGTTAGCATACAAATCACCGAGAACGCAAACATGATGCATTGCAGCCACAAATATACCTTAATGGCTATAAAAGGTTGCAGATCTAATCGGAAAAAGGGGTCTTATAATAGATGAATAAAAGTATACTCAAATTGATCATCTAAGATATGGAGACCGATATTGACAAGCTATTAATAAAGAGATAAAAGCTAAAGAATAAAGATCTAACATAAAAGCAACAGATCAAACTACAAATGACCATTTAACATTCACATTTTCAATTTTAATCATTTTATCCAATTTTAACCAAAAAAATAACAGAGATGGTTAATTTTAGGACAATTACAGGGGCAGCAACAAATTTATGGTGACACACCAATCATCTAAACAGTTATTAATGATAAAAGGGTTTTAGCCGTATAATAGCAACGTACTTTCTCACACGTTTTTATACACACATTTTTATACTCACGTTTTATATACATTTGTATACACGATTTTATGCACACATTTTTACACATATTTTTATACACACATTTTTATACATATTTTTATACAAATATTTTTACACATACTATTATACACATTTTTATACACGTTTATATACACATATTTTTATACACATTTTTATACACATTTTTATATATATTTTTATACACATATTTTTATACACATTTTTATACACCGAGATGTGAGATGTGGTTTACTATTTTAGGACGATAGTTAGCATGTATGGGGCGCTAGCAAAATGAGAGATTATGTGAATCACACCAATCATCTTAAGGACAGTTAAATGTGATTTAATGGATAAATATGGGTGTTTAGCCGTTGTTATTAATTTAGCAAAGCGTAACTTGTCTAGAACGTTTATATTTACACGCACATATTTATACTCACGTTTGTATATACATTATGTGTTATACACGATTTTATGCACACATTTGTATCTACGATATTTTTATTTTTTTTACGGAACTATACATTTGATGGTTATTACATATTTTCTAGTATCAATGGAGTGTTTTTTACATGGCTATTACTATTGATAACATCGTGTTAGTAGAATACTTTAGGGTGCAAGCGGGTCATAACACATAGACGAACGTTTGTATAAAGTTAGTGTGTTACAAAAGATATGTAGTAAAAATGTGTAGTAATAATATGTGATATGAAAAATTGCTATATGATAGAAATGTTATAAAAAATTGGATTGTATAAATAAATTATAGTAGACTCATAAGATGTGTTGTATAAAAAGTATTTTGATGTTTATTTAATTATGGGTTGTGTAGGTGATAAACGTGCGGATGGATATAAAAGTATGTGTATGGAGGAAAATCGTGATAAAATGAAAATAAATATGTGGTGAGTAAAGTGATTGTTCGGTTATGTATAGTTTATTATGTAGTGTATTAAAATTGTGTGTATAAAAATACGGTAGTACGTTAAAATTGTAGTGTAAAATAACGTGTATAAAAAAATATGTATAGAAAAAATTAGTGTGCTATAACAAGATGTGTATTAAATAATAACTGTTTTTCTGGTTTGTGTATAAAAAAAACGTAGTGTAAAATTATAACTGTCGTTTTCTACAAATTATGGTGTATGATAAAAATGTTTGTAGGTTAAATAAAACATGTGTGGTATAAAAATGTGATGTTTAAATTTATAGGTATGTTGGATGTAAAGATATTGTCCCTTGTTTATAAGATAGAGATGATTTATTTATTAAATAAATATGTGTATAAAACTTGCTTGTATAATAAAATAACAGGTATTAAATCTTCATTACAATATAAATTAATACCTCCTGTGTGTAAAAATGTGTGTAAAAATGCTTGTATAAAAATATTTATATAAAAATATTTGTATAAAACTGTGTATATAAAAACATGTATAAATCTAAAAAATAATTATAAAAAAATAAAATAAACAATCGTTAGTATAAAGGACTAACGTTGCAAACGTTCATTGGCTAAAAAGCCTAACGTTGCAAACGGTCGTTAAGTGGAACAAAAATATAGCGGGTTCCGGTAAAACAAGTTTGATGGTGCAAATTAACACAAAACTTGAAAGTTCGTTACATTAAGTGGAACAAAAAAAAGTTCACGTACCAAAACGAAACAATAGAGAAAGTACGTTGCTATTGTACAACTAAAACCCATGATAAAAATGGATTATGATGACTATATTTTAATACCTTTTTATTTGCATACTCTTTTTATCAAGCACATATTCTCACAAAACAACAATCATATCAAAGGACATTGTCCGTAATACATCTTTACTGCATTAAGAGTCTAAAATAAATGGGTCACTTAAGTAATTAAGTAAAGCGCGATATCTAATGTAGTATTAACAAAGTAGAAAAAGAATCATATGCACAAATGGGAAGTCTCAGCAAAAATCAGAAAGGGTAAATAATACCTTGATTTGTCCATCAACTGTTACGACTTTGAAGGGATGCCAGCTTGGGTTCCCCAGATGTTTTTGCCACAAAGATGCCAACTTTATCGCATTTTCCACATCCTCTCTACTAGAACCTTGCCTCTTAGCAGCAACTATGAAAGGTTTTTCATCAAGCTCCCCCATTCTTTTCACGCCAATACGCGCCTGAGCAGAATTTTCGCTTAAACCCTATTAACACAGATAAAAAGGCAAGTTTAATAACTAACAAAATCCTGCTTCTGCATAAATTCATCCGTGTTGAGATAGATAAAGATTCATTACAACAACTGATACATTTATCAAGATCACTTCATTCTATGCTAGCAGTCATTGATTTATTTAGAAACATAAACATAGATGCATGTAATAAAGAACTCACAGAAATGAGCTCTTTACGAGCATCCACGAGTTCATCATTGCTCTTTCGCTCTTTGGCTATTAATGCTTGATTAAGTGCTTCCAAGTCCTCGAGTTCCTCTTCTTTTTCCTTGAGATTAGCTTGAACCAGATCCCATTGCTTCTTTGCTTCAAGATCTTCATCAGTCATGTGTTTCATTACTTCTAAGGATCCCTTCATCTGCTTGATCTGTAGCTCCAGTCGTTGCTTATCATCAAGCTTCCTCTGAAGGTCAATGATTCGCTGGTGAAGTTTCTCCTTTTCTCTCTGTCATGTTTTATTAACCTTAAATTAAGAAGAATATAGAAACACATATTATTTGAGGAAAAAGATTGTAACAGACCTTTTGATCGTCGGCTAGCTTCAACATTCTTTCATCCGCCTTATTCTGCTCCATAATCGCCAATTGATTCTGCAATAAAGACACATTTACACCACGTGCAACATAAATAATTTTAAACAGCAGAAAAGTGAAGTATATTAACAAAAATCTCATTTGTAACACATCTTAGTACCTTATTTCTCTCAATGTCAAGCTTCCTTTGTTCAGTATCATTCATAGCTTCACGTGCTCTTAGTTCCTTTTCACGATCTTCCAGCTGCTTTTGCATCAGTTCATGCTCAAATGAAATCTTCTTAAGGTGCTCCTTTTCTCTTTCCTTCATCTGTTCCCTAACTAAACAAAGATGAAGTGCGATTAATCATTAATTCATTGATTATAATTGTAAAGCTCATGAAAAACTCAAAAATTCTAATACCTTGATTGCACTTCTCAATCATCGTCTCTTTCTCTTTCACAACATTTTCAATCTCAGTATCTGTCCTGTTAATAAAATTCTTCATTTCTTCTGTTTTTTTGCTCTTTTCATCTATCATAGTTTCCAACCCCATAATAAGTTTAGTATTTTTTACTTCATCTTCTTTTACAATGGCAGCAACAGTCTTCAAATCCCCGTTCTTCCTGAGATAATCACCAACAAGACTATTGGAGTTATAATCTTCATCCCTTGCTAGCCATGCATACAGCTTATCATCTCTACTCCCATCCCTTTTATAATAATCTTTCCTCCCACGTCTGTTTACTTCGAAAGCCTTCACAAACATCATAGCATTACTGAATCCATCCCATTTTTTCCCAAATTCAACCACCGCAACTCCTGAATGACCCCTCCAACTCCACAGAGGATGGACTTTGATTGGGTTGTACCCTTGTTTTGTCCACTCATCTTTTAGCTTCTTACCGCTATCACCGAAGTATTTACCATTACTGTTGCATTCTACAGGTATGTTTGCAACCACAGCCACCCAAGGCCAAACGACTAGCTCTTCATCAATGTTTTGCTTGATTTCACATGATTCAAGAGACTCGATTTTGTCAATAACGTCCCTCTCTAAGTACTCTATTAAGCCCAAATGCCTGGCCTTATCATTAAACCCGGCGCTTTTTGATTCTGTCGCAATTCGGTTGGCGTGCCTAAGGAGGTCACTCTGACGGTAGTCCCTACTGTCCGGACAGAAAGGACATTTTAGAATCTTCTCTGAATACCATAGTTTGAACCGCCCGTCCCTTAGATTCCGATAATACTTGTCTTTGTATTCCTCAAGTTCAGGATCAATGATCCTCGTCTCTTTTCCCAACTGACTCATCGTAACCTATATTTCAATATTTGGAACACAACAGTTAAGCTACATAACAATACTTCAAATCGACAACCATCTACCAAGGATTTGATCCCAACAAATATTTAAACTCATCAGACCAGCATTACACAGAGATTAACACCAGCAATGACCACAAAAAGCAAGCAAGCATAGGTGATTTTCGTCAAATAAAGGAATTATAAATAGATGTTATGCAGATACATTAAGTTCTCATAGCATTAACATATTCATGTACTTTTAGGATCATCTCAGTATAAAGAAAATAATCAAATTGGAGTTGCAATCTCACATCTAACAAGCTATATGCCTATACGTGTGGTATAAAAGTCAGCAGACAGAAGATAAGAACTGAAATGAATAACAACTTAACCCGCTTAACAGCATTGCTCATTGACAAAATAATGACATTTAACTACATTTTCTCTTTTGAACATGAGGTACATTATTTGAAACACACCATTTGACCCACATTACAGATGCATGACCAGCAGCAAAAGACAATTTATGATATAACAAAATCAGCAGCGATTAAATCACGTAAACACAAAGAAGGTACTGAATCTAGTTTATGAGATTGTTCATCTGCAGAAAGAATGGCATTACTACATGACGGATAACAATAATACCATGAAGATTACATTATCTGAAACACATTACACACCATTTAATTCACATTATCATATTACAGATATCACGAACAACAATGAGATAATAAATAAACAGAAATTAACACCAAAAACAGCTACCACAATAACCACTAAGCCCACCTACGAGATTACAGATTAACATAATTTAATAGATCACGAGCAGCAATGAGATAATAAATTCAAGTCAACGTTGTCAAGTAACGAAAATATGAAACCACATCTAAGCAGATACACTTTGTTTAATAGATAACAAACTCATTGTCGGTTCTTATATACGAAGACTCAACAAATTTTCCACCAAAAGACTGTAACAACCATTTGTTCCCAGAACGCGACTTCTATTAGCAAGAGGTCTCATGCTCTGCACGTGTATCACTAAACTATAAAATGACATATAATGCTGATCTTCAAAATGATGGCAGTAACCTACATTATCTCAAAAAAAAACAACCTGTTTTTAGCCAAAAACGTAGCTTCGAATTAGCCATGTATTACAATCAACTGCATGTCGGAACACCATATACTATATTTTTTGATCAAAATCACAGATAGATTCATAGTGGATCTACTAGGCATAAAACCGAAACAAACACAATCAAACCAAATGTATTAACTATATTTCACCTCCAGAAAGACACATCATTTAACTAAACACTCTTTTGCAGCTATTAAGAACAAAACTAAACGAACTATAAACATCACTTGACGACTGATCAAGTTTTACTCTACACTGCACAATCATAAAGACAAACTGTTTTTAGCATATAATTTAGGGGAAATTAGCCATAAAATTACCAATTGTACCACAAGATAAACATCAACCACGTGACGGAAAAATAATCAGTTCTAGTAACATAAAACCATCTAGTTGACTCAAAAACAAATTTAACAAAATTAAAATCAACCATACTAACTAGTAACTACTGCAAACATAAAACCATTTACTATCGTATTCACCTAAAATATAAACATCATCCAACAAAACACTATTAAACTTTGTTGCTATCAATAAAGTTCAACAGAAAACAAACAAACAATAATCAACTATACTTGCCCATCTGGATAAATACGACAAAATGCTACATTATCTGAAACAAACCACTTGACATGCATTACACAGACTAACACCAACGACGACAAAAAACATTTGGCCCTAGTATATGGTCTGCTAAAGGAACAAATGATATTACAATATCGAAATCAGATTAAGTACACGACGTAAATCATACATTATCTCACCTCCAAATAAGCATATCATTTAACAGAACACTCTTTTCAGATATAAAAAAACTTTGTAAACATCACAATAACACTAATCACATTTTACTCTGTACTACACGATCATAAACCCTTTTGAACTAACAGTTTAAAAGAAATTAGCCATAAATTACCAAATCTTATCACAAGATACGCATCAACTATTTCAATCAAAATCAACCAATAGATTGATGGTAACATCAAACAATCTACTATATACTTAAAATTAACCTTATTGACTACAAACTGTAAATTCATCACAGAGATAAACATCCTCTAACGTAACCCTGTTCGTTTTTGCAACTATTACTTAATTACAACCTTGAACACAAATAGAACATATAATCATCATATATACTTTTTTATGAAAATAACATAACCATAATTAGCGTATAATCATCGATTAGTTTTAACCTTCAGATAAAACTCATACAACCAAAAAGTATTTATAATCTTCAACAAAACTTAAACATATCATACTCATCTATACTTAAAAAACGAGAATAACACATTCAAAATCAAACATATAACATAATCACTCTCCATAACTTCACCTAAAAATAAACACATCGAGTATAGAAATGAAAATCATCCAATTATATCGTTTCACCTAAAATACAAACATCGACTAACATTATTATGTTTATTTTTGCTGCTATTAGTAATAAATATCACTAACTTAATCTGTTTATTTACGCTGCTATTAATTACCTCAACACAAACTAATCATATACTAATCATCATCTATACTTAAAAAATCAAAACCAAACATACAATATCATCATCATCTATTGTTTCGCCTTGAAATAAACATCATCTAACAGAACACTCTGTTCATATTTGCTATCAATAACAACCTTCAACACCTATTAAACATCATCATCTAAACTTTAAAAAACGGATATAACAGTATTAAAAAAAACAAACATCTAATCATCATCCTCCATTATTTCACCTAAAAAATAAGCATCGAACAGAGGGTTTTTGTTTGAGCTTATATAGTGTGCTTATGTCTTATTTGCTTTTTGGCTTATCTTTTCATAAGGTCACTTTTTGTAGCTTATTTTAAAACTTTTCGGCTTATATAAGCTTATGATGTTATAATAAGCTTATATAAGCCGGTAAGTTTCAAAATAAGCTACAAAAAAAGAGTTTATGAAACATAAGTCGAAAACCACATAAGTCATAAGCCCGCTGTTATTTTTCAGTCAACAGTCTGTTTATTTACCTTTCAGCTAATAAATACAGTAAATATCATCTAACAGAACACTATTATCTACTACTGTTTATGTATACTGTAATAACTTGAAGAAAAACTAAATAATAATTTTCCTACACTTTAAAGAAGAAAAAAAACAAAATAAAAAACAAAAGCGTAACTCTGTTTTACATCTTTTATTTACTGTTTATATATAAGCATAACCTTCCACAAAACTTAAGCTAAAGATATAATAAATTAAAATAAACTACATTTTTGAACATATCATTGAAAATACTACTAGTGTAACAGAAAATGTAAAAAAAAAAATGAAGAATACCGATGAATTTGAAGAAAGAGTGTTGTTTTAAAACCCTAGAAAGAAAGTGGAAGGAAATGAAAATATGTTTTCCGAAAATTTGAAGGTGGTAATGATGGTTATGGTTCTGCTCTGTATATGTAGTGTTGAATTGCTGTTCCATAACAGAAGGGTGTTATTTCATTGGCTCATTTTGGGTGACGTGGCGGAGATATGTTATTTGTTCTGGGCTAGACCGTTATTTGGGGGGGATAATACGACAAATTTTGTTCATTATTTGCTCATTTGCTATTTACATACGTGATAATGTTTTATTATATAATAAAAAAAGTATATTATTTCAAAGTTTTTTGGCAAAACAATCTTATAATTATTTTTTTTAATTGAAATACGAGTTTGTAAGTAACTTATTTAATCCGGGCATTTATTGTTTTAACACCTCAATTTTTACAGTTTCAGTTAAATATATATAATTGCTTTTAGAGTATTAGAAAAGTCTTTTCGTTGGTATTTATCCGAAATAATGACTCGGAATGCAAATTGTTAATAGAAAAAGATTAACGGTGCAAAAGATTTAACGATAGAGACTAACTGTGCAAAGTTCACTTTTAGGGACTGAAATTATAAGATTACCCTTGTGTCTTAACAACCTTTAAAAGTCCAAAAACTTACACATAATACATGTATTTATTCTATGAGAAAAAGGAAGGGAAAGATATGAAAGCTTACAATGAAGAAATCATCAAAATGATGATTTGGGATGAATTTTGATGTTAGCATTTAAAAGATTCAAGATGATGTAAACTCCTTAACATGTTCCTCATCAATGGTAAGTTTTTAAGTTCAAGTTTCTTGTTACATGGTAGAAATTTGAGGTTTTGCTCATTAAAGGTGTTATGGGTGAAATCAGACAGGTTTATGAAGTTTTGCACATGTTAGATAAAGTATAGATTATGTTAAGTGCTTTGTAAATTAGAACATGATTATGTTTCAAAATTAAAGAAGGTTATGTTTTAAGATATGAATTAGATCATGTTTTGATGTTGTTGATGCTTAGTGTATACTATAAAGGGATGTTTGGCATAAGCTTAAAATAATGGTTAAATTAGTAAAGTTTGCTTAAGTTCTTATGAAAAATGATGTTTATGATGTTTAATAAGCTGTGGTGAAGTTATAAAAGTGATAAGTATAGTCTTATGTTGAGTTTTGGTCGTTTTGGTAAAGTTAGAAATTAGGACAGCAAGGTTTGTAGAATTTTGTGCCAACTTTGAAAAATCATAGAAAATCAATCGTAGCTCCGTTAGAGGCGTGTCATACATTTTCGGAAAGTCAAAAGAGACTACTTTCTAATGAATTTGGTCTTAAGTTCTGATTCAAAGTTTAAGAGGGTTAAAACCGTAAAATTCAGTAGACTGGCCGAAAATCAGCAAACATTCCTTTTGCAAAAACTTAGCAATACTGATATAGGTTATGTGCAAGGATGTTAAGCAGGTTCTAATGACTATATAATGATATATTTATGCGTTTAGGTGATCTCATAAGTTCAGGAATGTCCGAGGAGTGTCTAAGCCAACCAGGTGAGTTACGGAACTAGTAGAAGTTTAGTAGTTTATTTTGCATAGCTTGATTTTGATTATGTTTAGCCACGAGCATAGCATTAATTCCGAGATATGACGTATAAATTATGCATATATATTAGTAGTGTCGAGGGTGTTTCAAAACGCCCAAATAGTCAAGTTGCGGGAGCCTAAGAGATGTCACACCCCGTCTAAGGCGGAAACACGAGATGTAACGGATATGATCGTCATAACACATTGATATAAGATAATAGAGAATTCACTAAATGAAAGATTTACATAAATATGTCGTGACGACTCACGACACAAGCGGAGACTTGTATCGTGGATAGTCATTACCACGACAACATAGTCACATAGACATGAAAATCCCACAACTCGGGACAAGTACAATAACCAAACAATCCAAAAACTACCATAAGATACTAATGTAATGACACAAGGGGTGTGTAACCTGGGAGGGCTACATCCTAAGTCTCTCTAAGCAATGCAAGAAGGCTATATTCCTCCTTAAGTACGATAACTTGATTACCTAAAAATGAATACTCGAAAAGGTCAACATAAAGTTGGTGAGCTCATAGGTTTAAGTTGTAAACCCATTTTCTGTGCATATAGTTTAAGTAGGATAATAGCGAGGACATATGCATATATGGCATTAAGTATCACCAGGCAATAACAATTCACATAATAACAAATCACATAATAACAAATCACATAATAAAACTCAATAACGTGGGTGTATCCTCCCAAAGGTATACTGGCGCCCTACCCCGATGAAATGGGTATCTCTTCCCGAGATAGTTTACTTCCACAATTTAGGCACAATTACACATATAGCAATATAAACTTACAAAATGTTCAAAAGAAAAGTTTATCACAACACAAAATAACGTTTGAGTATCATTTATCCCCTATGTAAACATAAGTAAAAAGAGGGGCTACGAAGACTCACCTTAAGCGAAGCGGTGAATCGAAATAAATCAACAAGTGAAAGATGAGCTCGAATGTCCTAACGCGACCTAGTTGGAATATAATGCGCTTTAAGTGCAAGCAAACAATGGCGAAAAGATGCATATGCAATGTTATAAGGTTCTCATCACCCGAATATGCATGCGTTTAGTATACTAGTCAATATATGATCTCGTAATAGTTACATAGTTTTTATTAAGTTTCGACGCTAAAGCAAAAGTCACTATATTACCAATCTAAAGAAATCCCGTACATTATCCGTTTTCTAAATATTTCCGTTAACTTTATATTTCGCCTAAACACGCTAAGTATCTTACCAAAGTCTAGTTACAATTTTATTCGTCACTAATTCATTACTATCATATTTTACATGACTAACTTTAATAAATCCTAACTCGCTTACTTAATAATATTTTAGAAATTTTCGACGCACATAGAAAATATATAAGTGTTACTGTAATATTTGTTAAGGATTTTATAGCTCGTTCGGACTCGAAAAGGCCAAAAAATCTCATTTTAAATTCCAAACAGCTTACTTTTATTAGTCAAGTTTATGCAGAAAATTTATAAAATTTCTAGATTTTAGTCAGT
Organism: Tanacetum coccineum; assembly: GCA_026074375.1. Taxonomy (NCBI): domain Eukaryota; kingdom Viridiplantae; phylum Streptophyta; class Magnoliopsida; order Asterales; family Asteraceae; genus Tanacetum; species Tanacetum coccineum. Next base: position 3,017 of record BQNB010097359.1, on the reverse strand, counting down.
TTTCACGATGGCGTAACTCCTTCGTTATAAAGATTCACGAGATGGTCAAAAGCTACGTTTCAAGGAAAAATCACGTTCTACAAGTTTTCTTTTATAAGTTTTACCTGACTCGGACTCAATATGGGTTGAAAACACGAAAACGTAAACTTGACAGATTGTGTCGAAAACAAAGTTGAGCTGGAAAAAATTACTAGTTTTCGTCCGAACTTCATTTGGTCATAACTTACTCGTTTTAAGTCCGTTTTTAACGATCTTTATATACACGCGTTTGTATTTAAGTGTACTATTATACTTTTAAACTCTCGACTTTTTAAAGTGTTTTTAACAACTCGTTTTACTTCATTAAAAATTTGGACAACAAGTATTTTCTATCAAAACTACCATATATTTTTAGCCGCAAATAACACAACTTTAAAACTAGCCTAAATCCCTTCCACCAATTGTTACCAACACTCAACAACTTCAAGACTACCTAATCCCTTCTACCGATTGTTACAGTATCATCAAGAACCACTTTCAACACTTATAATCACATTATTAAGTATTAACCCAAAAGTAGAATAATATTAAGAAAAGCTCAAAACACAAATAAGTTGTACAACCATTTTTATTTTTGTTAGTTTCTTTGTAAAAACGTTTAAACAAACAAAGTGATGAGATATGTGTTTAGATGAGAATATGTAAAAGATATATGAAAAAGAGATGATAATAGGCTTACAAGAATGTAGAGAAAAGATGTCTAATGACCCGACAACAAACTTGTATCAACCCAAATACGACCACAAAAGAATCACTAGCATGAATGAGATGAATATTTGAGATCAAGAAAAACATACACCAAGTGTGTGTTGTGTGTGTGTTTCGGTCGCCCCAAGGAAGAGAGAAAAGAGAGTTTTGTTGAGTGTGTGTTTTTGTGTGTGTTGGAAATGGTTAACTGCATGTGTGAAATATTTGCTTAACCTTTAAGCAAAAATGGAATCCTATGGTGTTTGGGACCATAAGGAGACCAATGTGAGAAATAAGGGGAATGAGTCTTGTACCATAGGAAGCAACTAACATAAAAAATATTGTGAGTGTATGTGTGTGTCTAGGTGCGGACGAACCAAAAAGAGCAAGGGGACCAAAAACAAATTTTCAAATTTTGAATCCTAAGTCAAAATAATATCTTGATATTATTGTGTTTATGGGTAAACACATACACAGGGGCGGAGCATTGTAGGGGCAGGGAGGGGTCATGGCCCCCCAAAATCTGAGTTGTTGTTATTGTTTATACACGATCAAGAAATATATGCATTTTCCTAACTTTTAGGAGGCAAGCAACGAAATTTATGAACTAATGAAAAAGTCATGCATTTAAAACACATATTAACTCCCATCTCCTAAAATAGAGGAGATAAAATAGTGTGTATAGTTTTTATATCTGTTATTGTGGGTATAAATCTTTTTGTTTTGTTTGGTTGTCATGTCTTTTAGACTCTCTTTTCAATGATTTGAAATTTGAATTGAGTTAAGTTGCAACTCTTTCACCATTTTATAGTTTGTATTATGAGTGGTTGTTTAGTATCCCGCCAAAATTGTATATAAAAAAAGTCAACACATGTAACGTTTTAAAATCATTCTCTCCCCCCCCCCCCCCCCCCCTCCCCCCCCCCCCCCCCCCCCCCCCCCCCGCCCCCCCGACCCCACCCACCCCCCCCGGCCGCCCCCGCTACCCCCCCTCAATTAGGGGGTGCTGTCTAGTGAGGGTCGGGTTCGAGTACGACACGAGTTAGGGGTGTTAGTAGGGTCGGGTTGACCCGACCCGAACCCGATAAGGCTTATCGGGTCGGGTTAAATCGGGTTAAAAAATAATGCCGGGTTGTTTTGACCCGAACCTGATAATCCGATAGTGTTATCGGGTCGGGTACGGGTTTAAAAATTAATGTTATCGGGTTATCGGGTCAACCCGATAAGACTCGAAAATGAATTTTTGTAATTCATATTTGTTTTAGTCTATTGTTTAGTTAAGAATCATTGACAAAACTAAAACAAAAATTGTCACTGTAATACAATTTTCGTAATTCATATACAACATATTGCTTTGGCTTTAATATATAAATTGATTTAATCACTTGTTAGCTGCTAAATTTGTTTACAACATATCTATTAGTGGCTACGTAGTTGGTTTTTTTTACTCTCTAAGTTGTAGTCTACAATTCTACAACAAATTTCTAGTACTTGTTTTTTTTAGATTGCTAGCACGTGAATGACTTTTACATAGATTTCTCCCAAGTGTAACATACTGTTAATCATGTTTAACCTTACTGTAACATGTTACTCGTTTTTAGCTATTAATTAAATGTCAATGACAAATATGTTTTTATTAAATTATATAAGCCAACCCGATAACCCGAATCACCCGACCCGACAACACCCGACCCGATATGAACCCAAACCCGATAACCCGACTCCTTATCGGGTCGGGTTGCGGGTTAGTTTTTTTCAACCAAAACCCGACTCAACCCGACCCGATAACACCCGACCCGATATTAACCCAAACCCGATAACCCGACTCCTTATCGGGTCGGGTTGCGGGTTAGTTTTTTTCAACCAAAACCTGACTCAACCCGACCCGACAAGACCCGATAACCCGACCCGAGAACACCCCTACCCCCAATAATAATGCTCAAGCTCCACCACTGCACATGCATGCAAGTAAATAAACTAGTAGGTAATTTTTACATAACACGTAAAATTTAAAACACGTGACATAATTAAAAATATATCCGTAAGGTGTAACAAGTTATCCACAAGTAGACTGCATTCGCTTAAACGTCGGAACACATCCGAAGGCGTTTCGACCAAACGCGATAAATTAACGGTTTCACATAAAAATCAAATATTCGCAAAACAATAAAATACTCAAGTAAATAGATGAATTAAATTCTGAGCACGACAATTGCTACAAGATATGTGCCATTAGTGTGCCTAAGAGATGCATAACAAGGAACTCTGTGAAAACCGTAAGGGGGGGGGGG
>BQNB010097358.1:0-25406 GCA_026074375.1 Tanacetum coccineum | reverse complement strand
TCTCTCTCGATGTTGAAATATTCAGAGAAATTCTCTAGTTTTGCCCTAAAATTTCAAGACAAAAGTTTGAAGACCTCCCACTGGAACATGATATCCTCTCTTTCATTAGAGATCTTGGGCACTCTGGAGACATCATCTACCTCTCTGATGTGAGTGTTGACTACTTACACCAACCATGGAGAGCATTCGCTACCATCATCAACAAGTGCCTAAGTGACAAAGAAACTAGAATGGACAAGATTCGTTTGTCTCGTGCTCAAATCCTCTAGGGTATGTTCTGTAAGAAGAACATCGACTATGTGTATCTACTCTGGGAAGATTTCCTATTCCAGATAGAAAACAAAGAAGCTAAGAAGACCAACAAGATGTCATACCCTATATTCACAAAGATCATCATTGATTACTTCATGTCAAAGGATCAGTCTATTTCAAGAAGGAACAAGATGTTTGGAACACTGCTCGAGATGACACCATGTTTACTGCTATGAGATGTATCTCCAGACATAAAGATACTTAAGTATATGGTACCATTCTACCAAAGGACTTAACAAACCAAGCAATATTGGAATCCAAATCTTACAAGACATACTATGCTTTTTCTTCTGGAGAGAAAACTTAAAAACCAAAGTATGTTCGAAAGAAAGCTGATTCTGACACATCTCCTAAGCAAAAGCCTGTTCAAGCTACTAAAGGTACCATACTCAAGACTAAAGCTAAGGTGGCTAAATCTGACAAGAAGAAGCAACCTGTAAAGATGCCAAAAGCCAAAGGATTAGAAGTATTATCTAAGGTTGCATTAACTGAAGCTGGCTACCAAAAGAAGCAAGATACAATTTCATATCTCACAAGCAAGTAGCTCATGTGATGGAACTGATTTTGAATCAGGGGTTCCTGATGAGCAACATCTCAAGACGACTGGTGCAAATGAAGGAACTGGTACTATACCAGGGGTTCTCGATGTACCCAAATATGAATCTAAAAGTAAGAAAGAGTCTTGGGGTGACAGTGGAGAAGAAGATGAGGATGATGAAAATGATTATGAAGATTAAAGTGATGATGGTAAAGATGATGATGATACTAATGATAAAGATGATAATGATGCTAATGATGATGATGATGATGATGATGATGATAACCAAGAAGGTGATGACACGAATGACGATGATGAAGAGATTGATAGTGATAGAACTGAGTCAGACAGAATCAAGATTCCTGTTCTCAATCAGTCTAGCACTAAATACTATAAAGAAGAAGAAGAAAAGATTGATGATGAAGAAGCGAAGGATGAAGAAGAAGATAACAAGGTTACTAAGGAGCTGTATGATGACGTGAATGTAAATTTAGGAAATAAAGATACTAAAATGACCAATGCTATTCAAGGTGGATCTGGCCAACAAAATGTGTCGCAAGAGTCAAGATTTGAGCAAGTAGAGGAAGACGCTCATGTGATACTTACACCAGTCCTTGAAACACAGAAGACTAATGAACTTGTACAAAGTTCTTCTGTCTCCTTCGACTTTACAAGAAAGCTCCTAAATCTTAAGAATCCATCTCTAGCTGACAATGAGATTGCTTCTTTGATGGACACCACAGCTCGTCATGCAACAACAGTTTCTGAAATCACATCTAGTTTCACTATAACTATTCCTCCACCACCTCCGTTCTTCAATTCTCTTCTACAACAAGCAACACCAACTCCAACACCAACAACTTCTGAAGCTGCCACCTCATTTCCTTCACTTCCAGATTTCTCTTATGTATTCAAGTTCAATGACAGAGTCATCAACTTAGAAAAAGATCTGTCAGAGATAAAGCAAGTTGACCAGTATGCTCAAGCTCTCTCCTCCATTCCTACTATAGTTGATCATTACATTGATAACAAACTTTGTGAAGCTATAAACAAGGCTATTCTAGCACATAATTTGGACTGCAGACAAGAAGCTTAGGATGAGAAGAATGAATATAGAGGACTCGTTGACACATCAATGAGAACTATTATTAAAGAAGAAGTTACAACTCAACTTCCTCAGATTCTCCCACAAGCAGTCTTAGACTTTGCAACTCCTGTGATAGAGAAAAATGTCACAGAATCATTAGAAGCTATAGTCTTGACAAGGTCTTCCTCAAAACCAAAGTCTACTTATGAGGCGGCTGCATCACTCTCCGAATTTGAGCTTACAAAGATTCTTCTAGACAAGATGGAGGAAAGCAAATCACATCTTAGAGCTGATTACAAAAAGAAGCTATATGATGCACTGGTCGAGTCTTACAACACTGAAAAAGATCTATTCAATACACATGGTGAAGTATTTACGTTGAAGAGGAGTCAAGTCGACAGTGAAAAAGATCGAGACCCCTCCGCTGGATCAAACCGAGGAACGAAAAGAAGGAAGTCAAGCAAGGAAGCTGAGTCATCAAAAGATTCAAGGTCAAAGGAAAATAAGTATTCAAGAACCTCTAAAGACACCTCCCAATCTCAACATAAGTCTTCTGACAAGTCTGCTCATGTAGAAGAGCCAAGTCTTACAGTTGATGACTCGGGAGCGCAACAGGATCAAGAGTTCGACACGAGTAACAGTAATGAACAACCCACTGACAAGGAGGTTTCCAAGGATGACTGGTTCAAGAAACCCGAACGACCTCTAATTTATGAGTCTGATTAGAATAAGAGACAACATGTTGACTCCCGACCTCCTCAGACCTGGATTAGTCAAGTTGCTCATTCTAAAGAACCTCGTACTTCATTTGATGAGCTCATGGATACCTCTTTCGACTTCTCTGCATTTTTCTTGAATCAGCTCAACATCAAAGATCTGACTCAAGAAATTCTCGTTGGACCGGCATTCGAGCTACTCAAAGGCACTTGCAAAAGTCTTACATAATTAGAGTACCATCTTGAAGAATGTTCCAAGGCAACAACTGAACGACTCGACTGGCATAACCCTGAAGGCAAACTGTATCCGTTCGATCTCAGCAAACCTCTCCCGTTAATTCGAGATCATCGAGGCCATCAAGTTATCCCTTAGGATTTCTTCATCAAAAATGACCTGGAATATCTAAAAGGTAGAGATTTAAGCAGACGGTACTCAACTTCAGTTATGAAGACAAAGGCCGCTACATATGAGATCAAATGGATTGAAGACTTGGTTCGAAATTTGTAGAGTCTTGTGAAAATGATATATGATAAACATGCTTACTGGGGTACTTCACACTAGGGTCCCAAACTTCAACGTTTTTACGGGTTTGCTGCCAGCATGTCTTCGTCAAAGGATGTCTACTCCTGAAAAAGAATCATTGCGGTTACCAGACTTTTGATTATGAAGAAGTATGACTATAGTCACTTAGAAGAGATTAAAGTTCATCGAGAGGATCAGAAGCTGTACAAGTTTAGAGAAGGTGATTTCCCATGACTTCGCCTACAAGACATAGAAGACATGTTACTTCTACTTGTTCAAAAGAAGTTGACCAATCTCACAATCGACGAACGGTATGACTTGAATGTGGCATTACGTATGTTCACAAGACGGATTGTCATTCAAAGGCTGGTGAAAGATCTTCAATTAGGTGTCGAAAGTTACCAAAAGAAGCTCAACCTTACCAAGCCAGACACATTCAGGTCAAATATCAGAAACAAGACCACATACACTGCATATTCAGACCCTAAAGGAGTGATATATAAGGACCATATGAACAGAAACAGATTGATCCGCGCTGATAAACTCCATAAATTTAGTAATGGCACGCTCGATGATGTTAGGTCTACTCTTAATGATATTGCTAAGGGAATAAGGATGAAATATCTGCCAAAGAGGAAATGGAGCGGCTTAGACAAACGAAGGGTCGGGTTATGATTCAGGATATCGACAAGCAGCTTTATGAGAGGAGGTTGATGCGGAATTTAGAGAAGTTCGTTGGTGGAAGAGAATACGGGAATGACCTCAGGCTGCTGGCACGGACAATATGATTTTGTCATATTGTGTCCTATCTTATTTCAGGTCCATCTCTCGAATATAATAATTCTTGTGAATATGTAAATAACTTGTGTAGACTATAGTTAGGCAAATATAGTGTTTGAGTATGAATTTTTAAGAATTTCTTAGTAAATTCTAAAATTTTCAAATTAACGTACTCAAACACCATATTATTCCCTCATAATTTGAGGGGGAGCATTAAAATATTCCAATAGTTGGCTTGTTAATAATTGGACATCTTTTTCCCCAAAACTATGAATATTTGAATCAATTGATATCCAAAATATCAAGAGATTTAACATTTTTGATAAGGTGAGAAGATGTGATTAAAATATATGATTAAAGATGTGAATTTTAAGATCTATAGTGTACGCTAACCCATATATGTGCTAAACTCTTTTGATTAATTAATGCACATATGAAAGGGGAGCAAATGGTTACGTGTTGGCTGAAATGTGGAAGTACCAAAGATCGACCATTTAAATTACTGTATTGGAGTTATAAGGTGGTTAAGCTTAGGTATCCATTCCCATGATCCAGCCAGAATTGGAGGGATCTACCCAGGGATATTCCACTAGATAGTGTAGAAGTCCTTAGGTATGAAAAAAGGAGTAAAGTGAGATTAAGGGAAAAGTGCCGACTGAGATGAAGCTAGTACTGGAACAAACCCAACAAGGTACTAGTTATGAAGTCTCGATAAGTGCTGAAGGGGTTGAGGAATTAAAAAGAAAAGTTAAGATAAAGGGTGAAAAGAAAGAAGCCCTCCTTACACTTAGGCAAAAACCGATTCAATACATCTGCTGTCAAGAATCACAAAGATGATTGCTGACATTGAAGACTGACATCATGGATTCAGTGATGCAATGCACAACCCTCCCTAGCCCCTCAGAATCTCTCAAAAGATTTCTGCTTCATTTCTTACAGAGATTACATGCATTTCTATCAACTTTCTCACTCCGAGTTAGTTGGTATTGAAAAGTATTAGCCAACAAATAAGCCTAAGCCCGTTTGTGGGATCATAACAATACCCCACCCTTTAAAGAACCAACGTCCTCGTTAGTCACGGCTGGCACCCCTCTTTGGGTCCAAGCCACCACTCCATAGGCTACCACTCCGAGCTCATTGGTCACAGCTATGTTGGTCACGGCTAGCACCCATCTTTGAGTCCAAGCCACCACTCTATAGGCCACCACTCTGAGTGTTGGAACCTCAAAAGGTAAGGCTGGCTCTTGATACCAATTGATATGAACCTATCCCATACTAGGCTCGTATCGGTTCATAAGTCCAAGTGTAGAACTTACTCAAAAAGCTAGCTTGTTTGAGGAGGGGACACCTAGACATTATAAACCACCAACCAATCCCATACTTAGCTGACATCTAAGGAGTTGGTGTTTTCCGCCATGTCTGTTCTTATAATTGGAGGTGATGACGTCTCATTTTCCGCCATTGATGAATTGACTTAATAGTTTTAGGGATTTTGAGCGTGACGACGTTAATTGGTGGCCTATTTATCCACTAATACTCCCCCGTAGGTATAGCTTTATTATTCATCACTATTTATAGAGTACAAATGCAACCCTAACCCTAATAACCTAATGGACCCTAAACCCACAAACAGACTTAGGCTTATTTATTGGCTAATAAAAAGGTGGCAGTCTGCTCCAGCCTCCGATCACTAAAACTAAAGTGCACTATTGAGTCTAGAGCCAAAAAAAGATCATCTATAAATCTCATTAGGACACTTGTTAAAATTATGCCTGCTAATTCACACAATGTGAAAAACAATAAATATATATTAAGAGTCCTAAGCATTATCCTTGTGATTTTGCCAGAACATCCGAGTGATACTTAAGTATTCACAATGAAGATGGAAATCCTATACGAATCGAGCTTGTGATACTAGATATCGATTCGGTCCAGCTTATGAATTGAAGAATGAATTTTGAAAAAGATAAAATTGTTGGTGTGTTATAAAAACCGTTTGCAATTTGACACACCGACTGATTTTCTAAATCGATTTTCAATCTTATGTCCATGGGAAGCCTCACAAGGGTATCTGGACATAGAAAAGCTGAACATGAATTGACGGCTTAACCGGGAAGATAGTAACTTACCGGTTCACTCTTACCTGTTGTCTGCTTTGAGACGCTCTGGTAATAAGAACGGCTAGTGCAGCTGCAAAACCCTGTCAAGGAGATTCTTTGAAATTCTACCTGATCATAGGCAGTATTTATACCGAGTAACGGGGAACCGTGGTTGCTACAACCGTATTCGACGAAGTGACAAAGCCACTTTCGTCCATATATGTTGTTTATCACTAACCCATTCATGTAGGTTTCATGAAGGTGGTAGCAGTTTCCCGATGACAAGTCGAAGCCAATACCACATGCTCATACTCGACCGATATATATAAAGACATCATGAAAGCTCAAGTACATGTTTCAAGACTTCTGCTACTCTGATACCGTACATCTTTCTTGAAGTGACAAAGTATTAAGTTGATATTGTACGTCCTCCATAAAGTGACGAAGTTTTAAAGTTAAAGAATATCAAGAAAGATGGTTACACATGCTTTCAACATCAAGAACAGTATGAGATTTTGCTTGGTCCGATGTCACAAGATTACAAGAAGGCTAAGTCAACAAGATGATGATAAGAGATTATGCTTGGTTTATGATATCAAGGTGTTCAAGATCACATTCATGTCAAGTCAAAGATACAAGCCAAACCCTAAAGTCAAAAATCACTACATCATGTTCACAAGATGAAGTTAAGAAATCAAGTCTGCGAGCACAAGACTAAAGACAAAGCATAGTATACTAGGCTTAAGTTTTTGTAAAATGGAGTGACCTCCCTTAAGGGGAGGATGGAACACGAACTAGTGTCGGTAACTTCCATTGTATTTCTGTTAGATAGCTTGTGTGTAATGTAATAGTGTGGAAAGTAGATAGGCTGGCTTAGGAACAGCCTTGGAAAGGCCCCCATAGAAAAGGCCCTATGGTCGGCCCTATCTTAGTATAATTCCATTCGCCACAACTTGGAGAGGGTGTTGGTTGGTTGTTTCTTTTCTCATAATCTAAGTGTGTATTTTCTTGTTTTTCTTTCTCTACTGAGAAGCATCTCCCAGAACCTCCTTTTCTCATTTCATAGAATTTCTTCATTGCTCTTTGGTGTTATTGATTGCATAAGTATTCTACAAATACCCAATTTTGATTAAGAGCAAAATTAGATGAAATCGAAGGAGAAAAGTAAGGAAAATCTTACAATAGATGTTGTTAATCACGTTGTTGGTGTTTGCCTCTTGCAAAATTGGATTGATTTTGAGTTTGGAGGTTGGATTTTGAAGTTTTGGTGTATGTGTGTGTTCGTCACTGCAGTAGCAGGGGAAGAGGGAAAGATGAAATGGTGTGTTTGGTAATGGATTTTGCAAAAGAGAAGGCTGTTTGGCGAAATAAAGTGGCCGACCCCTTAGTGATAAAGGGGTTGCCCCTTTTAACACGGCCGGTCCCCTTAGAGATAAGGGGGCCGCCTATCTGACGACCAAGATTTTCTTGGTTTTTCGATTTTGACTAGTTTTGTCAATATACGATTATCAAAATACGTCGAGATCTACTAGTAATATTATTTAAGATAATCTAGTTGTCGAAAAATGACGTCAAAGATAAAAAGAAAATACTTGACACATTTAATCAACTTTTTGTTTAATTAAATGAACTTAAATAATTTCCGATGAAATATTTAGGTTTGTTAAGAATTTTAGACCGAGAAGAGGTTTAGAGATGATTGACGAAATTTGATTGACATTTTAATTAACCTTTTGCTAATTAAAAATACTTTGATTATTTCGGATGAGATAATCAAGTTGTCAAGCCGAGAGAAGATTTAACAAATATTTAGTGAAGTTTTCAATAAACTTCTTGTTAATTGAATAAATTAATTACTTCGGATAAAATAATTAATTGGCATGATTTAGAGTGTTTGCTTGGAGAGAGATGATTAATACGTGACGATGATAAAAGAATGGATTCAAAGCTCGATAAGACGGTTTCGATAGACGTTGTTTATTATATACATGTAGTAGAGGCGGATGTCGTAATAGAGGAGAGTTTGTTTCATCCATAGTGTTTTGATGTCATGCCTTTCCGGCGCTTGAGTATGATGTAAAACTAATCCTACTTTTATGTTAATTATTACCCACTAACTCACTTTTCTTCATCTACGTGAGTTCACTACATGTGGACATAGAAGATTTCCATTTTATAGAGGTACGTAGAGAATTATAATTCAACTACGTGAGAGCAAATTTCAACATGAGCGATTTCATGCTTTTTACTTAATTCTAGATAACTACTCAAATGAAATTTCTAGTTACTACACTATTTTCTCAAGCTTAATTTGTATTCTATTAACTACAACTCTTTTGTTTAGCAAATATTACTAGTAGCATGTTGACACATAATTATTTAACAATTAGCACGTAATCTATATTCTAAATGAATGGGAAAGAAGACATACCTTTGCTTACATCGTGTTTACTTTAACATCTTCAAGTGAAAACACTTTGAAGGTGAAATCTTTTGGTAACCCCGTCATAGAATTTGAGAATGTATAATCTTCAATCCACTCGTCAGATACCAAAGAATGTTCATAAATAAATCAGCCTAAATGTTGTAACAATTCAACCATTTGGTCCCCAATGTCTCATGGGTCCGAAATTGTTAGTGCCGAACATATTTTGCATAGGTTGCATTTGATTTGGATACATATACGGTGAACACATTCCCCATAAAGTAAAACTTGGTTGTTGTGAATAATTCCACATTGAATGATTTATGTTAGAATAATTTTGTCTACCTTGATCTCTCTTTGGTTGTGGTGTTTTAGTCCGAAGGTGAGAATTATTAGCTCTTTTTAGAGGAGGAGTTTTAGATCTCATTTTGGGTTTAGTAAATCCGACACTGGGTTTTAAGGAAGGTTTATAAAAATGTTTTACTTCATCATCGCTTGCAATGGGAATTTTAATATTGTTTATAAGTGTAATTTTTGGTCTTGGGCTTGAATTTGATTCAACTAATTTTTCTTTAGGTTCAATTTCTTTTGACTTTATAAAATTTACTTGTTTAGTCTCACTTGTTGATCATTTGGTAAAATTAAATCCTAGACCGGATTTATCTCCGGGTGGTTTTTGAAAACTTATTATTTTCTTAAGTGAGTGACTACTATTATTAGATTGATTAAGCTTAGAAATTTCTTCTTTAAGCTTTTCATTTTCAAACTTAAGGTCTTGACATATTTTACATTCTTCATTGGCCTCTTTACCTTTTTCTAATTTAGATAGTTTTTCTTTTAGTTCGAGTACTTCATTTTCTAACTGATTTTTAATTTGTTTTAGTGATTTATTTTTAGCCATGACTTTTAGACCTACTTTGCATAATCGATTATATTCACTATCTAAGTCTTTTTATCTAACGATGATAGGTCATCACTAAAGAATTCAGTTTCGGAAAATACCTCATTGGATGCTTTAGCCATAAAACATTTTTCGTCCATGGTCTTTTCTTCTTCATCTTTGTCGCTATCACTCCATGATCCTCCAACGAAGGCTCTTTGATTATAGTTTCTTGATAGTTTTGGGCATTCTCCGATGAGATGATTTGGATCTCCACATTTAAATCATTTTCTTTCGCTTTTGTCATCTTTATTTCTTTTGGATGACTTTCTTTCATCTTGTGGTTGTCTTACAAATCTTCCTCGTCTTTTGAAAAATTTCTTGAAGTCTCTCATGCCCATTGCGTATTCTTCATTGTTAGCCTCAAAATATTGAGTCGAACAATGGAAGTTCGTTCATAACTATATTAGGTCTTGGTCACTAAATTAATATACGTTGTAATAGGCTAGACGGGTAAACGGGCTCTTATTTGTAATCTAATCGGTCACGTGTATCGGGCGAAAGCCCAAGTAATCCCGAGCCCGGCCCGTAGAATTACTAAAGGCATGCAAGCCTTTTAGTCTTAACTATAAATACCCCTCTCCAAGGATGGAGAGGGTGTTGGTTCTCATTTGTTTCACACACAATTGCAAGAATTAACCATTCTCATTTTTCTCTCTTGTTTTCTCTCTCTAACTTCTCTCTAAAATTCTTCATATCTTCTCATCTTATTTTTCTTGTTTCAATAATGAAGTGAAAGTGATATTGGGTTCCGACATTTGGTGTCATTTCTATGGAGATCAAAAGGGAAAAAAATGAAGAAGAAGAGAAAGAACAAAATGTTTTTGACTAAAACAAAAAAAATGATAAACAAAACTATGGAGTAAAAATTATCCCAAAATGAATGTATCTGATTTCTATGACAAATATAAGCCCACAACTGCTTAGACAAGCACACACGAAATTTTAAAATAGTTTTCGTCCAATTAAAGTGTTAGTCTTTTGGAGTGAAGATAGTAAGTGTGTTAATAAGCGATTGATCAATACAGTTGTGTAAAAAAACCGAATAAAGCTAAACAAAAATAAGTATAACGAATCACTATACCCACCTGTGCGCGCAGTGTTGCACCAAATGTCGTAAACCCCATATCACTTTCACTTATTATTGAACACAGTAAAAATAGATTAGAAGATTGGAAGAATTTTCTAGAGAGAAGTTAGAGAGAGGAAAATAAGAAGAGAAAATGAGAATGGTTAATTCTTGCAATTTGTTGTGTTGAAACAATGGAACCAACACCCTCTGCCATCTTGGAGAGCGGTTATTTATAGTTAGACTTAAAAGGCGTGCATGCCTTTAGTAATTCTACGGGCCGGGCTCGGGATTACTTGGGCTTTCGCTCCCGATTACGTGACTGATTAGATTACAAATAAGAGCCGTTTACCCGTCTCTAGCCTATTTAACGTATATTATTAATTTATGGACCGAGAGACCTAATATAGTTATGAACGAATCTTCCATTGTTCGACACATTACTTGAGGCTATACATTATCTTCACTACCGGAGGTCGAGCTATATTCATCACTAGATTCCTTTTTAGCCTTCAAGGCAAGAGATCTACTTTGTTCTCTTTTGCCTTTGACCATTTCGGAATCTTTCTTTATTATCACTTCATAAACTTTCAAGTTTCTAATGAGTTCGTCTCGAGAATGATAATGATGTCAAATCTTTCTGATTCTTAATTAGCCGCTAACTTTTGAGCTCCATTTTTTTTATTGTTATTTTTATTACTTATTAAATGATGATAGTGCCAGAAAAGTGAATTGATTTTTTACAAAATTAAGGTTTCACTCAAGTTAGGGGTTATTCAAGATCCTGGTGTTTTAGCTAAATTAGAGCTGTGATTAGTGATTAATTGTGATTAATCACTAATTTTGGTCAAGAATTAGGGTTTCTTGTATCATGTAACAATCCGCATTTTCACGTCATTTTACGTCAATAAATATTCAACTATTTAATTTAAACTTTTACGCGTTTACTTATTTTCGATCGTTTTAGTTAAATAGCGTAAACTAAAAATCATCATTCAACGTAAACGGACATCAAACAAATAAAAGTTTACGTCAAGCAAGTGTTATATAATTATTACGAGGATAATTTATAACTTTTCATATTTTATTTTTATCGGTTACATAAAACGTTTACGTTTCGCAATAAAATACATTTAGGCATACACGGAAGCACCTATACCTATCTATACTTCAACAAATACCCACTATTATACCAAATACCCAAAAATTAAATCATTCTACACGTTTATAAGCCTTGTGGCCGGATATACAAGTATAACACACAAATAAAACCTTAATCTTTCACTAAAGTCTCATCATGCTAGTTGTATAACCCACCAAGTACACCTTGTGGAAAACTAGAAGGGGGGTTGAATAGTTTACCGCTTTTTGTTTTAACGTACCTTTTGTTTATAAAAACTTAGATTCGAGTATATGTGATCTCAATATGTATACAATATGAACAATGCAAGTAAGTAAATAAATGATAAATAAATATGCAAGACAAGAGATAAGAGTTAGAAAGATCAAACAACAACACAAGGATTTATAGTGGTTCAGTAACGAAGCACCTCTGCGCCCTACTTCACTCCCCGAGCTCCAAACTCGAGAGTTCTTTTCACTATGTCAACAAACTCCCTTTAGGCGGAGAAAATCATACTCAGCTTAGCTTACACCAATTTCTGACACTAAGCGAAATGTCGAGTTCTAATCCTAGCTGAACCAATCTACCACACCTTTTGTATTTTGAGGACTAAAATACTAACCGCACTACTTCACTTCACCAAGACACTACCACAATCACACCAATCTAACACTTTACTATGATCACCATAATTTACCTATTACTCATAACTACCATACACACCTTCACAATATACACAAATAATTTACAAAATATGATACAATCTTCACAACAACACAAACTAAACTACAATACTTCTTGACTTGATGATAAGAAGTATTCTTCTTTTGCATTTGAGAAATTAAGCTTGAATCATTTAGAAACAAATGCTTAGGATTATATGATAAGAGGATTGTAGGTGGAAGTATAAACTGATTTTAGACAGAAAAGAATGAGTGCAAAAGGTGAGAAAATCAGTGGTTACAGTCGCTATTTTATAGGCAGAATAGAGCGTTTAGGACTGACCGCCCCCTTAGCTCCAGGCCGACCCCCTTAATCACTAAGGGGCCCGCCCAGGCCTGGACGCTCCTTTTTTGTCATTTCTAGAGGAGGTGTTTTCTGGAACTTTTTTAGTCGTTTTTGGGTAGAAAATTTGAATTCAAAATATTTATTTTGAATAAAACATTTCTTCTAAATGTAAAAAATATTTTGTAAAATTTATAAAAATGTTTGTAACATTTTATAAAAAAATGTGAGGTTGAATAAAAATTCTTTTGATCATAAAATGCATTAAGTATTTATTTATTCATACCTTTAAGTGAATAAATTTTCGAAATGAAAATTTACGACTAATTACTTGTTTACGTTTAATTTTACATTGAGCGTTTTTACATTTTGTGATTATCAAAACGTAGAGAGGTCGAAAAATATAATAATGTTTTTAGGCATTATTTCTATCAACGGACCCGCTTAATTGCCTCAAGGTGCTTTTTGATAGGCTTAGCCTGATACCTAGCACACATGCACACGACAAATACAAGGTCTGGTCTACTGGCAGTGAGGTACATTAATGAGCCGACCATATCTCGAAACCGAATTGGGCCAACTGGAATCCCTAAGGGGTCCTCGTCCAGTTTTGATCGATCCACCATTGGTATATCTACAGGTTCAGACTTATCCATTCCATATTTTATTAAAATTTCGAGAGCATATTTTGAATGATTAATAAAGATGCCTCCGGGACTTTGAGAAACTTGTAATCCTAAGAAAAACGACATTTGCCCCATCATTGACATCTGAAATTTTGAACTCATCTCTTTTGAAAATATGTCACAAGCTTTAGGATCAGTCGAGGCAAATATAATATCATCTATGTAAATTTGAACAAGAAGAATATGTTTGCCTGTTTTTTTGTTTTTCCGATGAATAACGTAGGGTCGACTACACCCTTGGAGATATGTCAAACAACGTATTTCGACCGGCTTTTAAGTTGTCATACACTTGACTTGACACTAGAGCTCAAACATTTTCACAAACTCGTACATCATTAGAAAAAAAACTTCAATGCATAAAGCTTATGTCATACAATGTGCTTTTTAACAATATACTAGTAATAAAGAAGAAAGAAAGAAAGAAAATAAAAACCGACCATAGCTCAGTTGGTAGAGCGGAGGACTGTAGTTGTTGCTGTTATCCTTAGGTCACTGGTTCGAATCCGGTTGGTCGGACTTTTTTTTTTTTACAATATGACTTTTAATTTTGAGCTTCTTGTTAATTAAATTAGTCATCTTATCTTAACTACATATAGCACATCTTATGTTAACTACATATAGCATTTAGGCTTTTACTTGATGTTTACTCCGTAATTTTTAACTAGAGGTGACCATTGTGCTCAAGATCATAAAAATAAGCAGTTTATTTTTTGAAAGATTTGAGCGTATGTAGTTTTTTTTTTAAATAAGCATTTATGAGTCTTTCAAACGTTAAATGAACATTAATGAGTACACATTTTCTCTCGATTGGAGAGCATGACAATTTAAAAAAAAAAGACATAAAGGTAAAATATATAATTATTTATTTAAATAGAGATGAGTTTTAGGTTTTGGAATTTTTTTTTCGTCTCTTTAAGTTTTTTTTAAAGTTATTCGTATAACATGAGTCGTTTGGGGTGTGCCCGTTCGGTCCTCCGCCCATTTAGCCCGTGGTCTGATCCCGCCCGACCCGTCTGTTTTGCCACATCAATTTCAACACTAAGAAAATAATTAAGTCAGTCTTAAAAAAATCACAAACTTTGCTAATTTTATAAGTATTTTAGGGTTTGGAACAAAACAAGTTAGGCTCACCCGCGCTCCGCTGCGGGATGTTTGGCGGCCGGTGTTTTCAGTTGGACGTGTTAGAAGGTATATTTTTGTAAAAAAAAAAAAATTAACGGTCGTTAAGCAACGACCGATTTAAAGCACTGTTTTGGTGCATTCTAAAAAAAAAACTAACGGTCGACCGCTAGTGGGGAAAGGGGTATTTTATAAAAAAAATTAAAATGAGGGCAGTTTTCGTAATTTAACACATAGTGCGAGGGGGTATTTCGTAAATATTTGAGGGGCTATTTCGTAAATAAAAAAAGGAACGGGTCGGGGCGGACTGGGTCGGGTCGACCCGACAATACCGATAACTCAGAAAGTGTGAGTGAATATTTTGAAAAAAAAAGCAAAAAAACAATTAAATTTTTTTTTTTAAATGTTCGGACATTCATAAAAAAAACAGACCGATGACTAAAAAAGTGCGAGAGAGTATTTAAAAAAAGAAAACAAATTTTTTTTTTCTAAAAAAAAAAAAAACCGATCGGACCGGGTAGGGTTGAGCCGGCATATTAAATGCACCCCGGTCAACCCGGTGCATTTAATGCACACTAAATGCAAAAGGCCATTTAATGCATGCGAGAGGGTATTCCGAGGGAAAAAAAGGAAAATTTTATTTTAGAAATTTTTTGGAAAAAAAAGGGAAAAAAAACTGGCGACCGCGCGCCGTTGCGGGACGATTAGCGGAGCGCGAGGTTTGAGGAAACTTAAAGTTTTAGCGAGGTTTGAGGAAGCTTAAAGTTTTATTCATAAAAAAACAGACCGATGACTCAAAAAGAAGCGAGAGAGGTTATTCCGAGAAAAAAAAAAAGGAAAATTTTATTTATAAAAATTTTTTTGAGAAAAAAAAGTTTAATTTAAAAAACTTTTGAGGAAAAAAAAGGAAAAAATATACATAAAGAAAAAAAAAAAAAAAAAAAAAAAAAAAACTAACTGTTACGAAAAAAATATTCATAAAAAACAGACCGAGGCCTCCGACATTGCGAGAGGTATTTTTTCGAGAAAAAAAAAAGGAAAAATATTTATTGAGTAAAAATTTTTTTTAGAAAAAAAAAGAACGGGACGATTAGCGGAGCGCTGAGGTTGAGAAAACGTAAAGTTTTATTCAAAAAAAAAACAGACCGAGACTGACTCAAACAGCGCTGAGAGGGTAATCCGCGAGAAAAATAAGGTAAAGTTTTATTTTAAAAAAGGTATTTTGATATAAAAAAAGGTTATAAAAAAAGGTAAAACAAAAGTCAAATGTAAAGAAAGAAAAAAAAAAAAGAAAAAGGCTCAATTAAATGACGGTCCACAAAAATATAAACTATGAAACCCGGTTCCTTTTGGGTCGGGGCGTTGCCTTTTGTATAATATATATAGTTAGGTATTTTGAGAAGTATTTTTGTCATTTTTTCATATTTAAAAGTACAGTGATAAGTTGTTTTTATTTCCAAAATAGTAGAAAAAGAAAAGCAAAAAAAGACCATTTGAGCATAAACCCCTGTTTGTTTGTTATATCTGAATGAAAGCTTGTTTCATCATCTTCAACTTGAGTTATTAGTTTCCCTTGGCCAAGTAAGTTGATTAGTAAATTAATAAAAGTTATAATGGAAAGCAGCAGCAGGAGCGAGAGTGGTGTGATAATCGTATCATCCTCCTCTAAAGTGAAAGGGGGAATAAATATACAGAATCCGTTTACTTTAAAAGTGGGTCAAGTATTTACTGGCTTTGGCGTCGGTTGTGGTCTTGGTATCGGCGTTGGCAGGCCTTTAAATCTCGGTCAGTTCCTTCCTATCCTTTTCTTTTTTACTTCAAAAAATGTCTTCCAATAACAACAAATCCCCTCTTCATTTCATTACCAACCCAGGTATTACTTTCTTAACTACTCACATTCACCTTTTCAATATACGCATAGCGGCCACGGTGTATAGCAGCGTTAGTTTGCGTGTCCAATTTCTTTTATGTATATATATGCATTACCTTTTATATGAAGTGCGGAGTATTTTAGTCCAACAACATTACTATAAGTTTTAAGCTCTTTATACTTTTATGGTAGGGATTTAATAAGAAGAAAACTTAAAATGGGAATGAATTAGATGCATCTCTATTCATTTAGATGCATCCCAATTAGTTTCGAGAAAACGATGAAACGCAGTACTAGCAACAATTTGAACCGCATAGGAGTAAAAATACATAGGATTCGTGTAGCTTGGTGAAATGCATCTTATATATGTATATTCATATAATTTTTAGCTAGAAAATATATTAGGGTGCATCTAAAAGATTAGTGATGCATCTAATTCAAGTCGATGCATCTCTAATGTGGTTATAGTTATTTCTAATCCTTCTCATTTAAGATTTCTTCTCATTTGATCCTAAGTCTTTTAACAATAATATATAATGTTGTATCATTTGCTTTCTATTTCTGGCCCCAACATCATCATCATCAAATATCTTTATCATTATAGTAATTGTTATCAGGTGCTATACCAATGTTAAATCAAGTTATGGTTGCTGCTAGAGGAGCTTCTGATATTTTCTCAGGTGTCGGAACACATGTTAACCGCTCTGTAATTCCCTTTACCTCCTCTTACTTACTTACATAATTAATTACATTCAAAATAACCGTAAATTCATTCTCAGTTGAAAATGGTTGGAGCCAAAAACATCGAAGCAGGCATTGGATGTGGAGTCGGTTTTGGACATGGCTTTGGAGTTGGTACCATGTTTTCTTTTATATAATGATAGGAGGTTTCATTACTACTCGTACTTGTGTTTTATTTCTAGTATAACACTTGCAAATAAATTCACGTGACAGGTCTTGCTATAAAGCCTGGTGTCATTAATCAAATACAAACTTGTCTCATAGTAAGTGACCCTTCTTTTAATCATCTAATATATAATCGTTTAATTATGTAGACAAAGTTGTACATCTTACATGACTTGATGTATTTCAGACAACTGCGACAAAGTTGATGACGAAATTTGGAGTGACACCCAGTTTGTCAACCGTTGCTGGAGGCATGCTTCCCCAATCACTGCAAAGTGGTAATAGCACCATAAGCCCGCTCATGAACTTAGCAACCGGAACGAAATCCCGAGATGGTGACTTGAGCACAACAGATAAATTGACAGCATTCAGTTCATCGTTTCCAAGTCGCACAGACAAGGTTATCAGCAATTTCTTGCAAAGTCCTCTTGTGGAAGGCGAACCCAGTGAACCAAAAAATCAGGTATGTAACATTGTGACGATTTTTTCTGAGAGCCTTGTTGAAGCCAAGTTTATTTCCACCCAAAGATTACTTTACGAGAATACAATGAGGATTATTTATGAATTGACTGCTAAAGTCTTGTGTTTTGTAGGCTGGGCACTTGCATTCTGAGAAAGACGTGATCCAATTGGTATGGTTGCATGTCTTTGTGCTTTACAATTTGATCTTTAACATTTCAACCAAGAGATATGACTCTTTCATCTCAAGTCGACATGTCCCTTGGTGTTAGTCATGAAGTCAAAAAGAAGCTATGACCACAAAACAAATTGCTGTGCTAATGTGTTTAGTTGTGCAGGTCTTGAAACAGCAACTTGCTCTAGAGAAGCTCAAAGAAGAAAATGAGAAGCTACAGCGAATATTAGTTGAAGACTTAAAAGTTTCACCCGACAAGTTCAAAGTCAATGGGTACTCAGGATATACATGTAGTGATTGTATTGAGTGTCGGAGGAAACAAAGAAGAGATAGGAGTGGAAGGTAAGTATAGATTTATACTCCATGTTTAATGATTTAACCAACCTCACAGTGTGACTTTTGTTACAAAGTCTTATGAAAAATACTGTTGGCCGAGTGTGAACATATGATTTTCACCAAGAAAACCTTGTTACAGAAATCAGTTTTTCATTGCAAAATTCTTGGTCATTATTCCGACCCTCCAGTTTTGTCAAATATTCCACAAATCACACTAAACCAACAACATATTTTTGTCCAACAACACAAACCTCTATTTTCGTTATCATCCTATTTTTCGATTATTGTCAATCTGTCTTGAGTTTTCTTTTGTATTAGATGTTTGAACTTCTGTTTGTTTCTGCTTCAGTATACTATTATTTTTGTACTCTAATAAATTGTATAAAGCATCAATTTTTTATGTATGTTTGTCGGATTTTGAGTATACTACTATGTATGGAGTAGTTTTATTGGCTCTCCAAACCATCATCAGTTTCACATTATCTTCTTGTAGCCTATCTAGCTCTTCTTATACAATCATGTTGTTGTTCAAAGAATATACGCAGATACATTATGTGGGAAAGTAAAGAATATAGAAGACATAAGACAGCAGGACTCCAACAAAATGACTTAATAGACACACCGGCTAAAGTTGATACTTCCTGCCTCATTTGGCTAAACAACATCTGTTGCTTGCGGTCTGACAATCAAACAATGTAGTGGTCTTTGTGAGCATGCAATACCGATTTAGGTAAATAGTGTTTGTTATTGTGTTATTTGGTAGAATTCGTATTATAAGATTGCCATTAGAAAAAGGGTTGAAGATGCACAAATAACAGCGTTGAAAATGCACTCATTTAAATCGAGAACAGGAACAAAGAACAGAGACACCCAATATTGGACCTATCTAAAGCAGATTGATACATTCTAATTTTGGTTCAGAAAACTAAACATAAACCAAATACAAATTTACTGTTTTATACAGAAACTATAAATGTGTAACAGTGATTGTTCAAAGTTTTATTTCTTATCAAAAATCAAACCATTGATGCCCGGTTGGTTCTGTTATCGGGCTGGCAACCTTTGAAACTCAAGAACCAATAATGGAACTGAGTTACATGACAATCGGTAAATCATTCCTATTTAAAGTCCAATAAAAAACATATACCAAAAGTCTATACATATTAACACATACATGGTTCACTATATAAGTGTAAGGATATCGAGAGCATAGGGATCCAACTCTAAATCTAGTCTCTGCCAAGCAAAACACCTTTAACAATGTACTTCCAAGTGCCAGGGATAGTTCCCAAACAACAAGTAAAGGTTAATAAGGTGATAAGGTAAAACCCTTTACCATCATGAAATTGACGACAATTGGTTTTTGAATTGCATTTTCAGAAGTTTCTCGGTGGATTCACCTTTTATAAATAACTCAAGTTCAGAACTAAATTTGTAGCCCTTTCCCTTATGATCCGAATAACTCCTAGAATACATGTCTAAAAGTAAGATCTGCAACATCCCTGGGCAGGGGAATTACTCAACAGAAGAACCTCAGCGAGAAAAATGGGAAACTTCCAAACCATGACTAATTTATCACCATAAAAAGGAGAATAAGTGGTTTGACTTGAAAAAACATATACCAATATCACTTTAATGTCTCGAGTGATCAATCATCTTATTGTCCTCCTTGAGCTTTAATGTCCGGGGTCGGATGGGTCTCTTGCTTTGTCTCTGCAATTTTAAGATTTGCATTTCTCTCGGCCTCTTCTTTACCGAGTAAAGCTTGTTCTTTCATGGCTTGCATCATCTGCTTCATTGTCTTTTCCTCTTCTTTAAGCTGCATTTCGACTATCATCTCGGCCTGCTTATCTACTGGCTTCAAGTATTCGTTAATGGCAGCCTCCTGCATTAAAATGAGCCTAGTATTCAAACACAAGTTTATAATATTTCATGGAAATAGTAACAAGGAAAAGGAGAGCCAAGGTGGAACTTGGAGCATGAGTTGTGTCTTTTCTTTATAAAATTACTGTAGATGCAAGTATCGACCATCAAAAATATAAGTAATTTTTAATAATCAAGAAAAGCAAAACGTCTAAAAATCCCCATTTTCATCCATCAACGTTTCTGAGCTTCCAAGACAGATGAGACAGCAGTGGATTCAACTAATCAAATTTAATTAAAAACGGCACCATAGTATAAATCTATTCATCAGCAGATTTCTAATGATAACTTTACTTTACAAGAAATACTTTACAAAACAGAACAATGGCATGTAATGGCAGGCTTCATGTCAACAGAAATACAATATGTATTGTCATGACCCGATCCCATATAACGTTAACGGGCTGAGTGGCAATCCTAACACTATACCAGATGCATGTTTCCATGATATTGTAATTAACGGGTCAGGAAGGCATATGCGATTACTAAATTCGAAAAGTGGGCCAAAATGATCAACCAAAACGGGATAAGTTAACTTGCAGCATTTGACAGTAAAGTCTAAATAATTATATAGGTAGGTAAGGAGTGGAACTGACAGTTTCCTCAAGCTGCTTGTTGACGGCCTGCATCTCCTGGACCATTTGACGGACCTCGGATAAGATAAGCTGCTCCGGGATCTTTCTAATCTCTGCCTTCTTCTCTTCAGCCTACAACAAGCAAACAAACACATTATTAACCAAACCTACTAAGGGGGGGTATTTGTTTAAGCTTATATATGGCTTATGAGCTTATTTGTTTCTCCGCTTACATTTCATAAGCCCCAATTTCCCGGCTTATTTAGAGACTTGTGGGCATACATAACTAACTAGTATTTCATTTCAATAATCCTCCTATTGATTAGGTACCTGGGTGATACGTTTTTGGAGGTTGAGACGGTAAGATCTGATGCGACGTTCTTCATAACCTGATAAAACCCTAACGTAAAACATGGCTTTCCGACCAAAATCAAGCAATTTATTCTTCATCCTTTCCTTCCTTCCTTACAAATCAATTTTTAACAACCAAAACAAAGCAACAGAAGGGGTAGGACCGTTGTTGGATAAAGATGTTGACAAAAACAACACAGAAATACTAACAGAATACAAGGTATTTTGACCAAAACTTTTGTTAAACATCAAATCTCATGTTATCATCAAACTTTTTTACCCTCTATGTAAATTATTTTCTTAAATAAATGTCAAAACTTTGAATAGATGTCACCAGTAATTGCTTTTTTAATTTATGAAAAACGTTTGATGAGCAGGGGTGAGCATATCGGACTGCGGACCGGATTCAATCGAGAAACCGGACCGGACCGTATCTATTTTAGTTTGGTCTTCGGTCCATACTTTATGTTGGGATTAAAAGACTTCTTGATGATCTTGAAGTTACTGCTGCTAAGGTTAGGGTTACTGCTGTTAAACATAACTTAGTGCTGCTCATTAACTTTGATGAAACATATGCTAAGTAGTTAGTGCTGCTAGTTCACAGTTACTACTGTTAGTATATATTAGCACTGCCATTACAAAGTTAAGACTGCTCAGCTGAAGTTAATACTGCTAGTACAAAAACTGCATGAGGTTACAACTGTTAGTAGAAAGTTAGTGTAACTTAGTACTGCTAGTATATGTTAGTATTGCTAGAGTAAAGTTAGTATTGCTTTGAAGAAAATATCTATAAGTATTACAAACATACTTGTACAATCTTAATTCAGCTGGTTACAAAAAAAAAGTTTTACAACTGCCGAAAGAGTTTCTACTGTCAAGGGATGGATAAAGACAGAAGAAAAGATAAAGATTGCTTATGTGATAAGTATGAGATATTTTTGTAAAAGATACGAATAAGTTATTTATTTAAAAGATCATGATAACTTAGAAAAATATTGTAATCCCATTAGGGCTCATTGGTGTATAAAAGGAGGTCATACTGCATAGAGTTAGATATCTAGAAATCGTTTGTTTTGAGATATCATATAGCTTCATGTATTGTAACCCTAACACATTAAGAGCTGTATCGTATATATGAGGCTAGAAGTTTGTAAACTGTTTGTTATTAATCTTCTTCATACTGTTTCAATAAATTCTTCTTAGTATCATTACTAGATTCCGCATTTCTTTGATATTCACAATCAAAGTTTCTATCATATATGTTTTGGATTTTATTGATACAACTTACCATATACAAGCTAAGCAAAATCAATTTCTATTGGATCAACAAGATGTAACATAGCATGTGAGAAGCTCGAATAAGAATAAATTTTACTACATACAATCTACTTTTTCCAAGAATCATGTATTCCCTCCCCAAATCCCCCCCCCCCAACCGCCCCAAACCATCAAGCTACCCATAACTCCACCCTGTATACGGTCTCTGGAAGATGAGGATGGAGCAGTACCTACAATGCATTGATTACACTCTATGAGAGATCGTAGAAAATGGTAATGCACCATAGTAACAAAAACCGTTGATGGTAAGAAGACTGTTATCCCTCCTATAAGTGTTGAAGAGAAGACACAAAGAAGGTCATGAGTTGAAGGCAATAAACACTATTGATGGCCTTTACCTCATGAGCTTCATAAATTTAAAGTTCAACACATACAAGGATGCTAAGACACTGATGCGACTATTTTAAAAAACAGATTTAAGAATAACTGCTACAAAAGAAAACTCAAAAAATCTTCTGCATCAGCAATAAGAAAACTTTAGCTGCATCCACACAGATAGTGATTGAGCAACTTATAAAAGGCTTCAGAAAAGCTATTTTGTCAACTGAAGATGCATGGTGAAGTATCCTCAAAAGACTTCCATCAGAAGTTCATTGAGATAGTGTCACAAGATTGGTCTACGCATACTAATGTTGGAGGAACAAAACCACAGATTGAGACATTAAATTTGGATGACCTCGATAACTAACAACCTGAAGGCTTATGAATCAGAGGTCAAGGGGACATCTAGCTCAACCACAAACTCACACAATGTAGCATTTCTGTCCTCTAGCAGCACTAACAGTGCAACTAGAGCATTTAATACTGCTCAGGGTGTTAATACTGCTAGAACTCAGAGTGCTGCTGATAGCTCAACAACTGTTGAAAATTTAAGTGATGCTATGATTTATTCCTTCTTTGCTAGCCAACCAAGTATTCCACAGCTAGATAATGAAGATCTACAACAAATCAATCCTGATGATCTAGAAGAAATAGATTTGAGGTGGAACATTGCTATGTTGACTATGAGGGCAAGAAGATTCCTAAAGAATACTGGAAGGAAGCTGGACATGGCCAACAAAGAAAGAATTGGGTTTGACAAGTCCAAGGTGGAGTGTTTCAACTGTCACAAGAGAGGACACTTTCAAAGGGAGTGTAGGGCACCCAGAAATCAAGACAGCAGGAACAGGGAGCCTACCAGAAGGACTATGCCAGTTGAAAAAACTACTTCAAATGCCTTAGTATCTCAGTGTGATGGCTTTGACTATGATTGGAGTGACCAAGCAGAAGAAAGTCCAAACAATTTTGCTCTCATGGCTTATTCTTCAACAAGTTCAACCTCTTCTACAAATTCTGAGGTATCTAATGACTCAAATTGTTGTTCATCTTGTTTAGAATGCGTAAAAGATCTAAAAGAACAAAATAAACAATTAATTAAAGACTTAAGAACAGCTAGGATAAGTGTTGTCTCTTATAAAACTGGTTTAGAATCTGTAGAAGCTAGATTGTTAGTCTTTAAGAAAAATGAGTTTGTGTATGAGGAAGATATAAAACTCTTAAAACGTGAAATCTATTTAAGAGATTTAGATATTACATAGCTTAAAAGGAAGTTAGAGTTGGCTACAAAAGAAAAAGACGAGGTTCAACTTACAGTACAAATTTTTGAAAATTCATCAAAAAACCTAAGTAAACTTCTAGATAGACAGATAATGGATAAGTGTAAAATAGGATTAGGGTATAATGTTGTCCCACCTCCCTATACTGGGAATTTTATGCCACCAAAATCTGATTTAGTTTATCCTAGTCTAGATGATTTTGTTGATGTGAATGAGTCTGTTAGTGAGTCTGTAGTTGAAAAGCCTACTGTTGAGACTAATAAACCTGAGACTGCTAGGAAAGAAACTAGAGCCCCAATTATTGAGGATTGGGTATCTGATAGTGATGAAGAAAATGTGTCTAAGGTTAAAACAGTTGAGATGTTTAATAAACCTAGTTTTGCTAAGATAAACTTTGTTAAGTCTACTGAGCAAGTAAAATCTCCTAGGAAAACATCAGTTGATAAAAATAGGCAAAACACACCTAGTCCTAGAGGGAACAAGAGAAACTGGAACCAGTAGATGTCTAAAAAATTAGGGAGTGGTTTTAAGATGTTCAACAAAGCTTGTCATGTGTGTGGTAGTTTTGATCATTTGAAGAATGATTGCAATAACTAGTATAATAATGGAAGATTTGCAAAACCAGTTTGGACCAATGTTCAAAGGGTGAACAAACAGAATTTCTCTAAATTAACTCACCCAAGTCCAAAAAGGAACATGGTTCCAAGAACAGTCTTAACTAGGTCTGGCCCAATTTCACCTAATACTGCTAGACCAGTTAATACTGTTCAACCAAGAACAGTAGTGGATAATGCAAGACCCATGAAAAATATTATTAATAATGCATATTCAACTGCTAGAAGGCCTTTTAACAAAATAACAGCAGCTAATAACAGTAATTTCACTAAAAAGGTTAATACTGTTAAGGACACAAAGGTTAATACTGTTAGGCCAAAAGCAGTTCTCAGTACTGTTAAGGGAAACAAAGAAAATGCTGTTAAGGCCTCAGCATGTTAGGTTTGGAGACCAAAGCACAAAGTTTTAGACCATGTCTCCAGAATCAATGGTGCATCAATGTCCTTTAAAAGATTTGACTATATTGATGCACAAGGCAGATCCAAGTCAGTAATGGCTTGGGTCCCCAAAAGAAACTAATTTCTCTATCATTATGTGCAGAGCAATCCACAACAAGATTTGAAGGATAAA
The DNA here is from genome assembly GCA_026074375.1 of Tanacetum coccineum. Taxonomy (NCBI): domain Eukaryota; kingdom Viridiplantae; phylum Streptophyta; class Magnoliopsida; order Asterales; family Asteraceae; genus Tanacetum; species Tanacetum coccineum. The sequence goes on along the minus strand of BQNB010097358.1, from coordinate 271 downwards.
GGGGTGATTGACAGTGGATGCTCTAGGCACATGACAGGAAACAGATCCTATCTTTCAGATTATAAAGAAATTGATGAAGGATTTGTTGCCTTTGGAGGTAATTCCAAAGGAGGGAAAACTATTGGGAAAAGTAAAATAAAAACTGGTAACTTGGATTTTGAAGATGTGTATTTTGTAAAGGAACTAAATTTTAACCTTTTCAGTGTCTCACAAATGTGTGACAAGAAGAATAGTGTTCTTTTTACTAATACTGAATGTGTTGTTCTGTCTC
>BQNB010097357.1:0-25406 GCA_026074375.1 Tanacetum coccineum | reverse complement strand
ATCAGTTCGGATTGATGCCTCAGAGATAGACACAAACTTACCAGCTACTTTGGCAGTTATGTGCCTAACATTGTTGATTGTTTTAGACTTAGCAGACGTCCAAAACTATTCAACGAATGCGGTCGAAACAACAGGACTTACAGTGAGCGCATGATAAATATAACTTCTTCGAAGAAAATCAATGACTTCATGAAACTCAACATTCCCTTCGGTCTTTTCCAAGTATGCGATCATGTTGTGCTTAGGACAGGACTCAAGAGCAGCCATGTTGCTTAGAAGAGAGAGATCGTCGGTAACAGAGATTAGGGCTTGTAAAGAAGAATGTCAGTTAGAGAGATTGCTTGAGTAAGTGTGCAATTGAGATAGATTCTTATAGGTTTAGGAGACCTAATTTTAAAGAAAACATTCCAATTTACACTTTGTACCCTTGGCGGTATTTTTCTCCAATGTCTCTTTAGCGGTACAAACTTTGCCAAGCGGTACTAACTTTGCATGGTCAGTACTAACTTTGTCCAAACAAAGAATGAACAATGTAAGTATCAGGAATGCTTCAGCACCATTAGTAACTCTTCTCAGTGATTCTCTAAATCTTCTTAAAGCGTTGATAAGCATCACTTCTAGTTGCTAATATTTCTAGTTGCTAATATTTCTACTAATAGTAGTACTTACTTCTAGGGATAGTTTAAGAGATGCATACTTCCCTCGTCAATAACCATACTCACTAATTTACCTGGCACACATCGCTCCATTGTTACGCATCCCCTTTGTTGTTAAACATGACATAGACACGTCTCTTGGTGGGTCGAACCACACTAGCAAATACTCTTTGGGTGGTCTATATAATCTCATGTCTTCAAAATGCTTCACAAGAGAATTCTTACTCTGAATCCAAGCACAAACAACTTGAGCAATCTTCTTACTCTTGAACAACGGCCAACTCTTTCTGGTAATGCAAACATGAGATTTCCAAACTGCTTCAGAAGTCGCAAAGTTCACAAACGTATACCCGACATTCAGACAATGCTTAACATTAGTTGGTAGAAAGGTAGAGCATAAGGGTTTAGGGGTTTCTTGGAATAAGTTTGATTTGCCATGGTGTGTTTTACCTCTTTCATCCATAGATGACCCACTAAAAGTACGGTAAGAAGAAAAATTAGTTCACATTGAGTAGTGTTTATAATTAGATGTGTGTGTGTGTTTTGGGGTGAAACTATGCGTGTGATAGAGATGATATGTTCAGGAGATGAGAGGTGTTATAGACAATACTTCATATTGCCTCCATTTAACCAATGTAGCTTATGGATTTATCATGCCAATTGAAACAACCAAGAACTGAAATCGGCTAACATCAAATGCCTTGGTTAGTAGATCAGCTACATTGTCATTAGTGTGGATCTTAAGCACCTGTATGAGTTTCTTCTCATAAGCATCTCGTATGAAGTGGTGCCTAATAGCAATATGCTTTGTCTTCGAATGATATACTGGATTCTTGACAATGCAAATGGTGCTTTGATTATCAATGTAGATCTTTGTGTTCATGAAGTTGAACCCATAGTCTAACATTTGATTTTGAATCCATAACACTTGCCCACAGCAGCTTGCAGCAGCAACATACTCTGCTTCAGTAGTAGAAGTGGCCACAATGGTCTGCTTTTTGCATTGCCAAGTAATGAGTCTTCTGCCAAGAAATTGACAACCTCCTGTTGTGGATTTCCTGTCAAGATTTGCTTTAGCATAATCACTATCTGAGTAGGATTCCAGGTCAAATGAAGAGTCTTTAGGATACCAAAGGCCCAATTTTGGTTTGCCCTTTAGATATCTAAAAATTCTTTTGACGGCACTTAAATGAGAGGTCTTTGGAGTGACTTGAAACCTAGAACAAGCACAGACTGCAAACATAATATCAGGCCTAGAAGCAGTCACATACATTAAGGAGCCAATCATTGATCTGTAGAGATGTACATCCACATCAGCAGCTTCCTCATCTTTGACTAAAGGCTTCTGAGTCTCAATTGGTGTACTGGCAGTCTTAACACTTGCAAAGTCAAACTTCTTTAGGATGTCAGCAACATACTTATCTTGACTAATAAATATACCATCTGATTTCTGTTTGACTTGTAGACCAAGAAAGAATGTAAGCTCTCCCATTGAACTCATCTGAAATATACTCTTCATCAATTCCTCAAACTCATCACACCAAGATTGCTTTGTAGACCCAAAGATGATATCATCCACATAGACTTGAACCTGAATGATGTCATGTTTGTCCTTCTTCAGAAAGAGATTTTTGTCAATTGTCCCTCTTCTGTATCCATTCTTCAACAAGAAAGTGGATAAAGTAGCATACCAAGCTCTGGGAGCTTGATGTAACCCGTAGAGAGCTTTAACCACTTTGTAGACTTTCTCAGGATACTTAGGATCTAGAAAACCTGGTGGTTGAGACACATACACCTCTTCATCAATCTTGCCATAGAGGAAGGCACTTTTTACATCCATTTGATAGACTATTAAGCCCATATATGAGGCAAAGGCTAAATAGATCCTTATGGCTTCAAGCCTGGCCACATGAGCAAAAACTTCATCATAGTCTATACCTTCCTCTTGCCTGTGTCCTTGAGCAACTAATATTGCTTTGTTCCTGACAACCACTCCTCTTTCATCCTTCTTATTTCGGTACACCCATTTTGTACCGATAGCCTTTTTCCCATAAGGCAGATCGACTAGAATCCAAACCTTTTGTATCTCAAACTGCAACAACTCTTCTTGCATGGCATCAACCCAGCTTTCATCTTCAAGAGCTTCTGAAATCTTCTTGGGTTCATGTTGAGATAGAAAACAAGCAAATAAACAATGATGAAAGTCCTTATGATTGTTTCTCCTTTACTTTTGAATATAACTAACAAAAGCATGAGCTTCAGAACTTTTATTTACTTTGCTTCTTGTTTGTACTACTGATGTTGGATCTCCTAGAATAAGTGTTGAAGGATGAGAGGGATTAATTCCTGATGTAGGAATAGGACTAACATTCACAACTGTTTCCAAATTTGGAAGTCAGCCTCTGCACCCTCATCATCATAAGATGAATGTGTAAAGATACCATCAGTAGTATCTTAATGAGTATCCTCCAGTAGAGGTATTTCAGAGTCATCTTCTTGGAAATTGGATGTGTCAGAAATAGATAGTCCCTCATTAGGACTGGCAGTACTAACTGGTATGCTAACAGTATTAACAAGGTTAGTACCACTAGCTTTAGCTGTTGTGCTAACAGTACTAAAAATGTTAGTACTGCTAGACTTAGCAGCTCCTGCCTGAGTTTACCAAGTTCTCAGTTTCTTGTTCAAGACTCTTCCTGAGAGCTTCAGCTTCCTCATTAGCTTCCTTTTCTTGCCTTTGTAGTCTTGCAAGATCATCTAGAAAGACTTGTTCTTCCTCTCTTGGACTTCCTCTCTTTGTTGAAGAATAGGAATGCCATATTGGCAGTTCAAAGCAGTCTTGAGCAGATTCATCTTCTTTTTCAGAATCCCCTGCATCAATCTTGTCTTTTGTACCTGGTCTTTGGTTAGATTCTTGTTGACCTGCATGAATGTTAGCTTGATTCTCTGATCTAACAGAATCAGTCAAATAATCAAGGTCAAAAAGCCAAGATGGTCCTTTCCCTGCAACATTGGGTTTGTTCTCTAAGAAGTTTATGTGCAGGTTTTCTTCAACTCTTTTGGTTACTAAATTGTACACTCTAAAAGCCTTGCTTTGTAGAGAATACCCAACCAAAAATCCCTCATCAGATTTTCTAGCAAACTGGCCCAAATGGTCTATGGTGTTCAAGATGGTCACATGGCACCCAAAAGGTCTTATATAACTTATAATTGGTGTCTTACCAGTTAAAATTTCATAAGGTGTCTTATTATGAGGCTTGGTCACTAATACACTGTTTAGAACATAACAAGCAGTACTAACTGCTTCAGCCCAAAAAGTGTTAAGTTAAAAATGAATCTGCAAGCATGGTTCTTGCTGCCTCAATAAGGGTCCTGTTCTTTCTCTCAGCAACTCCATTTTGTTATGGAGTTCTGGCATTGCTGTATTCCCTCTTGATCCCTTTTAACCCACAGAATTCAATAACATCCCTGTTTTTAAATTCTGTTCTATTATCACATCTAATAGTCTTAACCTTTTGATTCAATTGTTCTCTATTTGTCTACAAAGTCCTTAAAGGATTGCACTAGTTTCATCCTTAGTTCTTAAGAAAAATATCCAACTAATTGCTAAAATATCATCAGGATAACCAACAATAGGTTCTTATGGTTTATACACCTGACAATGGTAGGTCCAAACAAGTCCATATGAAGAAGTTGTAGGTGGACATAGAGCAACTAACTTGGCCTTACAAGAAGCTTTGTGTTGCTTTTCTTTCTGTCAAGCAACACAAGTGTGGTCATTTTGAAAAAGCTTTGTAGGTAAACCTCTGACAAGGTTTTCCTTCACAAGTCTGTTTAAGTTTTTGAAATTTACATGACCCAACCTCATATGCCATTTGTTAGATTCATCAGTTGTAGCCTTTGCAATTAAACAGCAAACTCCAAAGGAACAATGGTTCTCTAATTGAAACTGTACATATTTGTTTTGGTCTGGGACTTTAAGTAATTTTTGATTTACATCAGAACTTAAAATCGAGAGAGACGAAAAAAAACAAAAAAAAAAAAAAAAAAGAACAGTAAAAAAACAAGACATTCAGAGTCAGTAAACAGAACTTGTTCTTTGTTGTCACACATTGTGACACATGAAAAAGATTGATATCTGAAGTTCTTCCAAACGCTACACTCCTCAAAATCTAACTTACCAATTTTTATTTTCCCTTTACCAGTAATATAGCCTTTACTACCTCCAAAGGCCACAGGGCCACCATTAAAGTCTTGAAAGTCAGCAAGGTAAGCCTTGTTCCCTGTCATGTGCCTGGAACATCCACTATCAATAATTCCTTTATTCTTTAGATATCTATGTGGATTATCCTGCACATTTAAAATAAAGAGATTAGACTCTCTTAGGGACCCAAGCCTGTTTGGGCTTGAGTCTGCCTAGTGGATCTTTGAAAGTTGAATAATTTCTAAGACTAGATCAACCATTGTATTTGGAGAGAATATTTTTGTTGTATCCTGGTGTTCTCCATTTACAACCTGCTGAGGACTTAACAGCAGTGTCCCATTTTTCCCCAACAGTACTAACTTCTTTTACCTTAGCAGTATAAACTTTTTGGTTTGAAAAATTTGTTCTTAGTACTGTTGTTCTTTTGAAAGGTCTTGATGATGGTGAATGAGTTTTGTGAAAAACATTTGCTGGTCTAACACCATTCACAATGGGCTTAACATTATTAACTTTCAGAGCAGTTTCTAGTAGTACTGTCCTGTCGTTAACTTTGTCTAGCAGTACAAAATTGTTAGTAATAGCCTAGCTTTAGCAGTATTAACTGGATTATTTCCAGTTCTTGTTTGTACTGCTAAAGGTACAAATTGATTTGTTTATTTACCCTTTGAACATTGTTCCATGTTGGTTTCCTCTCCCATGTACCATTACCCTTAGACATATTTTGTTTGTATTAGTTGAACTTGTTAGCCAATTTTACAAGGTAGATCCAATCTCTAATTAAATGACTAATAACTACCACAGACAAAACATGCTCTTTCAGTAAACCCATGCCCCAACTCTTTGTTGTTAACCTTAGGTTTTTGACTATGTGTAGACTGATGCTTAACATTTTCCTTAGGTGTATTTACTTGCTTGTTAGCAAAACTAGGTGTATCAAGTCCTTTAGTTTGTACAGACACATACTCATCATCACTATCTGATTCATACTCCTCAATGATAGGAGCAACAGAACCAAAGATGGAGTTTGGGTAGGTTGGCAGCTTTGGCCCCTCATTTCTTATAACTTTGTTGCAAACTTCGCCCGGTTTGCAATTTCGACCCTTGTCTTTTACTTTTGTAATACAACTTGAGGTTTGGCAATTTTAGTCCCTTAAGTTGTATTTTCTTCATTTGGCTGACTTTTGACTTTGACTGACTTTGGCTTTCCATCCCGTGCTTGGTTTGGTCGCTTTTGGCTTTCTTTTTGAATATCCATTTCCTGCACAATATAAATGCAAACATACAAATACAATGTATTTTTGGTACGTTTTTAGTCATTTAAGTCCGTTTTTAATGGAAAATGGTATGTGTAATTAAGCACATACCACAAACCTTGGTCAACATTACTTAACTTTGACCAAGATAGACTTTATTACCTTATAATTACTAATAAAACTATAAAACTAATCAAAACTATACTAGTCAATCGGTCAACAATGACCCAAATCGAGTCATATCCAGATGATGTTCTTTGAAGCTTTGAAATGAAATCCATTGTTATTCTCTCCTACTTCCAAACAGGGATTTCTGGTTGTTGTAGTAATCTTGATGGCTTTTAATGTTCAGCTTTGACTTTAGCACAAGTCAAGCACTTACTGACATAAGTCGCAATGTCAGCCTTCATATTCGGCCACCAGTATAACTTCTCACACACACTCTACATGGTACATTTTGTCTGATCCAGGATGAATGGAATATTTTGATTTATAGAATTCCAACATGATTAGGTCTCTCAATCCTCCAAATAATGGTAACCATACTCGTCCTTTCAGACATTTCGTACCATTGGACCTAACTTCAAATGGCTCTCCTTCGCCAAGAAATCCTTCGGCTCCAATATTCTCCTTCTTGCACGCTTCAACTTGTGCATTTCAAATTTGTTCCGGTAAATTATTATGCACTATCACAACCAAAGCACACACTCGAATCGGATCCTTATCTTTCATGCTCAACGCATCAGTGACAACATTCGCCTTCCCTGAGTGATAACGGATAACACAATCGTAATTACTCAAAGGGTCAATCTACCTACGCTGCCTCATGTTTAGCTCTTTCTGATCCAAAATATATTGTAGGCTTTTTTGTGATCGTGGAATACCTGGTACACTTATGCCATCTCTCAAATAATGCTCCATAGTCGAAGAGCAAAAACCACGCTCCAATTTCTCCAAGTCATAGGTTTGTGTAGTTTTCCTCAATCTTTCTAAGTTGTCCTAGAGGATCGTACGCAATCACCTTTTTCTCGATCATCAAATAGCTCCAAATCCTTTTAAGGGAAGCATCACAATAACAACAAAGGTCTTTTAGCTTCCTTCGGGTAGTGAAAATATTGGCGCACTACACAATTCCAACTTCAAATGTTTGAAATGCCTCCTGTCTTCGTCACGGCCTGTGAGCCTTTGCCACACATACGGCTTATTTTTTCTGAAGTAAGTTTAATAATGGTTTGGATATTAGAGAAACTCCTTAATAAACATTTGAATAATAACCTGCCAAACCCAAAATTGTCACACTTTCCGTTGGTGTATAGCGGTGCAGCCCAATTTGTAATGCTTCGCATCTTCGCAGGATCAACCCTCTGAACTTCATTACTATCAATCACATGGCCAAGGAATTGGCACGCAAGGATTCAAGCTAATAATTACATTTCAAAAACACTTATGCGTGACAACTTTTTCGCTCCTTACAATCAAGATAGTCTTCAAATGTTCACACATGTCTTCTTATTTTTGGAATAAATCATAAGTCACATAATACAATCACGATCTTATCAAGATATGGCTTTACACACGCGATTCATCAAGTCCATGAATACTGCAGGTGCATTAGTCAGTCTAAAAGGCATTACCTGAGACTCATAATGTCCATAACGAGTTCTAAATGCTGTGATTGGAATGTCTTCCTCGCGGATGCGAAGTTGATGATAACCAGACCATAAATCAATCTTCGAATAAACACTAGAACCTTGCAGTTGATCAAATAAGTCTATTAATCCGATAATGAATATCGATCTTGATCGTCAACTTATTTAGTATAACGGTAATCCCAATGCACATTCAGAACATCCATTCCTCTTCCTTTACGAACAATGACCAGGAGCATCCTCAGGTGACTAACTTGGTCGATATAATAATCCTTTCTTGTCAACTCTCTCAGGTGCTCGTAAAATATACAACTTCTGTCATTTTGGATGGTGCTAAACGATATGGCGCACGTGCCACGGGTGCAGCACCGAGGATAAGATCAATACGGAACTCAACTTGCCTAGGTGGCGGAAGTCCAGGTAATTCTTCAAGAAATACCTCAGGAAAAATCTCGGATAACAGGAACGTCTCCCAGTAACTTCTTCTTCAATTCCTTTTGATTTACTCGAGCTAGGAATAACTTTAACCTTTCTCGAAAATCAAGGGAAAATCAAGAGGACAAGTTAAGCAATTGAAGGTGCGAGGTCAACGCGTGATTCACACGGGCGAATTTCGAGTCAAAAGAGAGACTAATACCAAACCCCATACTTTCCTAATTCGTTATTCACCTCTGAACGCATCTCGGAATTTTACCCACGTTACTCAAAGGAGGATTAGTCTAAAAGAAAGGATAGGAACGTCGAAACTTCAAGTCGGGTATCAATAGTCGATAAAGTAATACGGTCCCAAAGAAGTTCATGACGAAAGGAAAGGAAATAAGAAAGAGATAGCAATTGTCCAAGTAAGAACCGCATCCATATATTGGGTAAGTTAATTGGGAAAAGGATAAGGGTACATATGCAGATGTCCCTACTTGTACCACTTGCAAACCATACAAAATCTTGATTTTTCGGAATTACATTAAAAATTGTCTTTACCAAATCTTACGGTGACTACTATACCACTTGCATGGCCCCATTCGGTAAGAGGGGTTAGTAGGGAAGCTGATGAGGTGCAGGGGGGGGGCTATTTCGCGAAGTTTTCACAGTTTGACATGATATACATATTTATTGTGGGGGGGGGGGGGGATTTAGGGGGGGTGGGGTATAATTAGGGCAGAGGGGGGGCCAATATGGGCTGGGGCAGGGAGGTCGTCAAACTAGATGTCATCATACTTTAAAATGTATAATCATGCATTAATTATAGATAGAAATCAAAAATGATTTTACAGAACCGTTCATTAGTATTAAAGTAATTTAATTTACAAGATGTTTAATAAATAATTTTATGGTGATAGCAACTATTTATAATTCTTAATTAAAATAACTCATAAAATGATGACAATTAAAATATTTCTCAGGTGATATTATATTAACTTATTAAACAATAAGTGGTAATCATGAGCGTTGGTAAAGAGTGGTTCACACAAAAAAATGGATGGTGAAAAGATTACAATATGATTAGGAAATGATTTAAGCCCAAAATCATCATGAGAACCATGAATTATCGATGGCATTGAGAATACGAGTGAGAAGAAAGTTACAACGCAATACAAATCATAATGAGTATTCAGATCAATGATTATGCATCAAATCAATAGGAACAACTTTCAAGAAAAAGAAAATGAAAGATAACAACGTATGCACGTAGAATTTAGAAATCAAAAGATAGTATTTTCATTAATCACAAACGAGTCACAAGTGGTATCGTCACACATTACATGTCACCATCTAATGCTATACAACTCTAAGGGACTATTCTACTAACTGATACTCAGTTTGTTAAGCGATTTAACAAAAAGAACTGCAAATGATAAATTAATCTACTAAGAGTCACTAGGTGGTCCACGTGGCCTCGACAGGGTCCCTGTGGCCCCAATTCCAAAAAAAAAACTACAGAAGATTTCTTCGATTTCTTTCTCGGGTGTTACGTACTCATACCTATCATCAATCGGATGGTGGCTTAGGAACAGCCCCAATGCGAACCATCTCCATATAAAACCTCTTGTTCCACACTCGAGACTCATGCAACCTCCCCTCAGCAATACAACTCCATAAAACCCATGCCCCAACTTAGTCTCAGTCTCAGTCAATCTTTTCTTCAATGTGGCTCATTCTCCCCACTCCTCCAACACCTTCAAAACCTTCATCCTAAAACACATTACCCAAAGTACTGCTCAACATCGTCCCAAATCATGATCAAGTAATTCTCTTCTCTTTTTTTCCGATACTTATTTCTTTAACTTTAGTAAAGCATATCTCACTTGGTTTGTACTCAACTCAGTACTCAGCCTCCGTAAGTCTAGTTCGTAATACGGACGTCTCTAAACCACGTCTCAAAGCCCAAGGTGCCAATCACCAATCATATGATGATCACGAGCAGAGAAGATGACTCTCCTACCTTACAAGTAAACCCCTCGGAAAGAATCTACGAACAGCAAACGGCCTTGGGTAACATCCCAACAGTGGCCGTCGGTGCAATATCCGCCTCCTCGACCCTCCGAGACTCAGAAATCAGATGACTCAGAAATCGGATGATACAAAATCAATTACTCGCATTCTAGGTGGATCTCTCATGCATTAGGTGGCTCTGAACAGAAGACTCATCTCTAGGTGCGGTTTTTGTAACCCTCCACCTCATATAGGATAATCTCAACTCAGCATTGTCATTGAGCTCAATCTTAACATCTTCGTCTTCTATATCATCATTATTAACACCTTCATTTACACCATCATTCTCCTCTAACTAACCAATCATAACACCGGGCTGATGTGGGTCAACATGTGGGGCAAATCGATTCACAAGCCTATTATTCGGTTCTAGTTCTTCTTCCGGGTCTTCTTCTGGATCTTTTTCCGGATCTTCTTTTGGGTTTTCTCATCATACTATCAACTAAATCAATCGTCGTCCGAATGTCAACCATTACGTTGGATCAGGACATCTACAACTTGGTTCATATCGGGAAAAACTGGGTTTTCTTCGGGATTAGCTTTGTCGAATTCGTTAAGAAGTGTTAGAGTTCTTCATGACATCATAACTTGTCGTAATAAATACTTCCGGTGTTAGTATTAAAAATAATCAATAATCAACATTTATATTCAAAATAAATGAAAATCACAATATACATACTAAATATAAATATTTTTTCCATTATATATCGATAAAATATATCCTTCTCATTCTGTCCAATCGGTAATTCGGTTAGATTTCTATTGCAAACCGTTAATCAGTCCAAAGATTTCAAAAAAAAATTCTCGTTCATTTTTCTTTTTGAAAATCTTTTGTTCTCTATAACTTAAGCTCTGATACCAATCTGTAACACCCCCATTTTAATCGATTATTATCAGCGAAAGGGTCATTTGGGGTGCTACGGCTTAATACAAACACTCAAGCATAGAAAACTGACTCGAAAAAGAGACGTAGAGAGAGAGGAGATTAAATACCGAGTGCGCTTCGAAGTAAAAAGTTTTAATCATAGGTCCCAAAATGTTTTCACAATCAATACATCGTTTTCAAATATGTTTCTTCGTCGCGAGAGTGAGCGAGATTATTAATGGGCCTTCCAAGATATTTATTTCAATATCTTTCTCGAAATCTCCATCATCGAGAATTACACTTCAAGGACTGAGATAAAACAAGCTAAAAGTCAACAATAATGTTGAGTGAATCTCCAATAGAGTTTAACATTATATAAAAATCATAAAAATAATTGGGGTTCCCAACATCTAATTCCGATACACAAGTAATCATTTCTGATCAGTCCTTGTAAACTGAATGGATCTTTGCAGCCTAAAAAGGATGATAGCCAGTATGTATAAATACCAAATGACTAAGTAGAAACAATACTAATGAATACAATGTGTTAAATGTCGAATCTTAACACAGGTACTAAGCATAACAATTGAACCAACTGATTAAACAACTTTGTTATGTGTATCTTGAGGATCTTACATTATTGCTAACTATGATAATATATGTTCTGTATTATCTCTAGTGTAGAACTCTATAATCATTTATTGTCATAACTATGCCTAGTGGTTCCTTTTTTTATATCAAGGATAACCCTAAAAGGCTACAGATCTTTTCTCAAAATATCTATAAATATCTTTTTAAAATATCTATCAACGTACTAACTAAACTTTTCTACTAACTTACTAAACTCACCTATCGTACTAACAAACTATTTTGTAACTTTCGGTACTAAAGTATAACTGACAGTACTTAACTATTTCTGTACTGTCGGAACTAAGTTGAAGAAACATTAATAGCATCCTCAACACTATCTCCCTAAAAACATGATCTGTTATAACTATTTTAACTTACATGTTTCTTCAATCCTTTAAGGTTCCTTTTAAACGGCACAAGTGGATGTATCCAAACATTCTTTATCATTTCTTAATCTTGTACTCTCTATCCTTCTTTAGCAGCATCCTTGTCTTGTCAATAATTCAGCAACATCTTTACTCAGTCTACTCAGCAAACATCTTTGTACCATACCACATCCAACTAAGTTGGCATTGTAGGTTTCTTGGGCAAACACCAGCCAGTTAACGGATTTGATGTTCCTTTACCAGTAGCCGTTTGCTCTGGGATAGATAACTCTTCATCTAAGATATGGTAAGTCTTAATTATCATACATTTTTGGTAAACTGTCAACCATCAACGGATTAGATATCTGTCTTTACCAAATACCGTTTGAGTTTGGACTAGCCAATGCATTATTGTCAAACAACAGGTGCATTGATAAACCATAATAGTTTTAGCAACATCAGCTATCAACAGATTTTGCGGTAGTCTTTACTAAACATTGTTTGAACTAGGACGAGCCAACTCTCACCACAGAAGCAAGGTGAGTTGAGAACCCTAACAATTTTTTGGTAATTGTACCGATAAACGATTTGAGAAGTCCCTTTACCTATCAATCTGTTTGCATGTGGTACTAGACCAATTCTTATGCCTTTACGCATAGGAGAATTGATAACATTTGTTGTGTGGTGGTTAGCCAAAACTCAATCCCTTCTTACTCCATCAGTCTTCACTTCTTTAGATTCTAAATCCGCAAGTACCCTTCTTAATAAATCGTATCATTCAATGCATAGAAAACTTTCTCTCAGACTCCCAATTTTCGCTTTAGACATTTGAAACCACTATTTCCTTTTCAAAGAATACTTCTTCTCTTGTTAGCATGTGAATGACTAATCCTTCATCAGTCATCAAAGTGTGTACCCCTGAGGAACTATGCAGCTTCCAACTGATTAATTTCCATTTATGTTGTGAGTTCCAAAACTCATCTTGTTCATCTGCATTGAACATCACTATCAAATCTGCCCAAAGAACTTTATCAAAACCTTCAGGAATCCTATCTTGATATATGTTCATCACTAGTTTATATACAACATCTAAGTCTTCTCTGTCAAACACTGAAAGTACTCCTATCAATGTGCTGAAGTATCTCTTTTGACCATTAACTTCTTGTTACCTTAACTTCATATTTAATTTTCTTCTGATCTTTTAGATTCATCAAACTGGGTTTCGGTGCCAAGATTCTCTCAAGTCTTCCAGTCAATGATTGGATACTTTCTTGTTCAATGTAGTTCATAGTTCTACTTCATTTGTCCTCATCTATAGGAGCTATTGTCAAGCATAAACTCTCATCTCATCATTTCTCTTTCTCAGTGACACATGATGGTCATCCTTGCAGAAGTAATCTTGTTTGAATTTTCTTTTTCTTGACTTCACTTTTTCCATGGTACTTTTGCTTTTCTCTTTTCTTGTGTTTCACTCTCCTTTACCTCTCCTTCCTTGACTTCACTTCTAGATTCCTGCTATGATTTCTCTTCTCCTTTTGGGAGGAAACTTTCTATTCATTTTTGTGTTCATTGTATCCATCCCTCAACAGTCCAATAGCAATGGAAATTCTCATCTGACCTTTTTTTATCTTTTCATACATTTCTTCTTGTATGAGTCTTCAAACTTTTTTACTCTTCAACTTAGAATGTTTACGTGCCCGCTCATGCGTTAAGTAGTCATCATCTGATTTCTTATTTGATTCCTTAGGATTGGAGGTCTGTTTTCTTATTGCCTCTGATCTCAATCACTCACACATCTCATACAGGGAATGGAAGGCTCTGTGAAACACACACTACACACATGAAGGAGAGCGAGGTCTGCGGTCTTGGTTCTTCTGGGAGGGGGGTTGGTGAACGCGCGTCTTTCGTGGCTTTGGGAGGGAAGGCGTCTCAGTAATTGTGCAGGTCTGCCTCAATTCGGGCAATTAACATGCGCATGCAAAGTTTTTGAATGAGGAAGGGCTTTCTATGGGTGGTGTGGTTTGCTGTTGTTTAGTCAGCAGAGCCTGGTTTTACTTTCTTCAGTTGCGTTCGTGTGGGGGGCGTGGGGTCTTAAGAGTAGTTGAATTTTCCTACCAATTCTTCAAGCACTCTCCAAGCTGTTTGAATTTGCTTCAACTAGCTTGAGAATATCAACATCTTACTACTTTCCAGATTCATCTTCTTCTTCAATCCCCTTCTTCCCTTTGTCTTTAGGATCAATCTTTGGAAGAGGTTTTAATGTGAGAAGTGATCTTGTGGAAGTAGGCCTAGGTCTATCAATGTCTTCAACATCCTTTAACTCTACAACTTTTTTTTTTTCTTTAGAAGCAGCTTTGGCTTTACTCATGTTGATGAGAAGTGTAGCAATTGTTTCATCATTTACCCAAATGTCATAGAATGTGGGGTTGTTTTGAGTGGAGTTTTGGAGGCTTAAAGCAATTTCTCGTAGTTGGATCTTCAGTACTTTCCATTGTTCATCAGTTACTAACGTTTTGTTCTTTCAGACCTTATCTTGTTCTTTAAGTACTTGTCAAAGCGAGCGTACTTTCAAAACTCATCGAGGAGGTTGTGGAGGGTGGACTTCAGTAACCTTCAACTTGTTCATACAGTACTAAACTTTGGATCCGCTCGGTAACTTAACTTTTGTCTGTCAGTATTAAACTCTTTTTCAAAGTCGGTATAACTTCCTTCCGTGACAGTACTAACTTCATCTTCAGTTCTACAACGTCTTTCTTATCAAACCCTTCTCTTCATCCACCATAACAGTTGTCCTCAACCTTTACTTTGAGCATTTTCTCTTGTTTCCATGTGCTCAATTTTAACTTCATGCATTACATCAATCCAGAGGATCTCTGTGAACTTCTGATTCTTCTTTTGCTTTCTTCCTCCCTTGTTTGGATACAAACTTTGTGTGCACCCTTTGTTTCTTGGAGAAGCGCTTCTTTGGGAATCTTTGTTGCAATGAGATAATCTTCATATATTCTTTATGATGTTGGATGACAGGTTTAGCTTTCTTCTTAAGGTTGGTGATCTTAGCCTTCAAGAGTTTAATTTCCTTGGCTTGATCTGAAACCTGTTTACACAAAGAGATACAAAGATCATAGACATTTTTGAGAGAGCATGTCATCCCTCATTCCCTAATGGAAATCATTGGATACTTGATCTCCAAGATTCTCACCAGAAGGTTCTGGGATTGAATCAGGAACAATAGGAGTAGGTGAAGGTGTTGGTGAAGATCTGGGGGAAGGTTTTGGGGAAGGTTCAGGTTGTTGCTCAAAAGGTACCTCAATTGGTTGAGCAGAAGATGAGTCAGGCAGTGACTCATTTGGGATTTCACCAGTGGGAGAAGGAGAGGGTGATGTTTGTTCAACAGATAGTCTTTCTGAGGAAGCACCCTCATCGTGTGCTGGTTGAACCAACATAGTAATCAAACAAAAAGTGTAAACTTTGCCTGAAAAATGTTTCCCTTCTTAATCATAAAAGAAAATAAACTTACTATTAAACTATTTACAGGAAATATCTAACAGGTACAAATATATTAAGCTAATTTTCTCTCCTAAACATATAGAAATAAAATGAGGAATACATTTACAGTACTTCTTCTTAAGCCTCTCTGATCTGTCTAAGCATACCATCAAAATTAATTTGGAAAAATTATACTTTGATTTAGGTTGTTAAACAAATTACAATGCTGTGGCAATATTTTTGTAGGAATTTGATCCCAAGAGGATCCTTTTGGAACTTAAACAATGATTAATTGTGTGAAATTAAAAACCTCCCTTGGGTTGAAAACAATGCTTTTATTAAAAGTTAACACACTTAAATCCCCTTCATATCCCATAAGCTGAATAGCATTGATTTGGTAATGTGTCTATCCCATCAGCATCATCAAAAATAAGATCAGTTCGGATGGATGCCTCAGAGATAGACACAACCTTGCCCCGCTCGTGGCAGTTATGAGTGCCTTGCTAATGTTGATTGTTTTTGGACTTAGCAGACGTCCAAAACTGTTTCAATCGAATGTGTCGAAACAACAAGAAGACTTACAGTAAGATAGCATGATAAAGATAACTTCTTCGAAGAAAATCAATGCTTTCATGAAACTCAACATTCCCTTTAGTCCTTTTCCAAGTATGCATCATGTTGTGCTTAGGACAGGACACTCAAGAAGCAGCCATGTTTGCTTAAAGAGACTAGACGTCGGTAAGAGAGATTAGGGCTTCTATTGAAGAATGTTAGTTGGAGAGATTGCTTGAGTAATTATGCGATTAAGATGGATTCTTATAGGTTTTGGGGACCTAATTTTAAAGAAAACGTTCAAATTTACACTTTGTACCCTTGGCGGTATTTTTCTCCAATGTCTCTTTAGCGTACAAACTTCTTGCCCAGCGGTACTAACTTTTGCCATGGTACGGCTACTAGCGCGAGTTGTCCAAACCAAAGACAATGAAACAATGTAAGTATCAGGATAATGCTTCAGCACATCAATAACTCCCTTAGTGGACTCTCGTAATCTTCTTAAAAAGAGCTTTGACAAGTATTACTTCTAGTTAATATGTATCCATACAACAAATAAAAAAAATAAAAAAATGTAAACTTTACCACCTGACCCATCTAACCATGACTCACTATTCAGGTGACGAACCAACCTCCCCTTACCATCAACACATACTAACCATTTTTACCTGGTACACACCGCTCCAATGGTATGCATCCCGCTGTGTCAAACATACATAACAAAAACTCCTTGGTGATGATTGAACCACAAATCAAATATTTCTTTTGAATGGTCTATATAAACTCATGTCTTCAAAATGCTTCACAAGAGAATTCTTACTCTGAATCCAAGCACGAACAACTTGAGCAATCCTCTTACTCTTGAACTTAGTTCACGTTGAGTAGTGCTCAAACTAGTTTTTATATGAGTGTGTTTTGGGGTTTCTTGAACAAGTTCTGATTTGTCATGGTGTGTTGTAACCTCATTTCATCCAAAGATGACCCTATCATATTGCCATTCCCTTTTAACCATGTACTGTATGGATTTACTCATCCCTATTAAAACAACCAAGAACTGAAATCGCTAACATCAAATGCTTGTTAGTATATCAACTACATTGTCATTAAAGTGTGGATTTTGAGCACCTGTATAAGTTTCTTCTCATAAGCATCCCGTATGAAGTGGTGCCTAATTGCAAATATGCATTTGGTCTTTCGCATGATATATCTGGATTCTAAATAGTGCAAAGGTGCTATTCATTATCAATGTAGATCTTTATGTTCATGAAGTTGAACCCATAGTCTAACATTTGATTTTGAATCCATAAAACTTGCCCACAGCAGCTTGCAGCAGCAACATATTCGGCTTATGTTTGAAAGAAGTGGCCACAATGGTTTGCTTTTTGCATTGCCAAGTAATGAGTCTCCTGCCAAGAAATTGACAACCTCCTGTTGTGGATTTCCTGTCAAGATTTGCTCTAGCATAATCACTATCTGAGTAGGATTCCAAGTCAAATGAAGACTCTCTAGGATACCAAAGGCCCAATTTGGGTTTACCCATATAGCAACCTAAAAATCTTTGTGACAACGACTTAAATGAGAGGTCTTTGGAAGTAACTTTGAAACCTAGAACAGCACAGACTGCAAACATAATGTCAGGCCTAAGAAGCCGTCACATACATTAAGGAGCCAATCATTGACCTATAGAGATGGACATCAACATCACTGGCTTCCTCATCTTTGACTAATGGCTTCTGAGTCTCAATTGGTGTACTGGCAGTCTTAACACTTGCAAAGTCAAACTTCTTCAGGATTTTAGCAACATACTTATCCTGGCTTATAAATATACCATCTGGTTTCTGTTTGACTTGAAGGCTAAGAAAGAAAGTGAGCTCTCCCTTGAACTTCATCTGAAATCTACTCTTCATCAAAGCCTCAAACTCATCACACCAAGACTTCTTTGTAGACCCAAAGATGATATCATCCACATAGACTTGAACTAAAATGATATCATGTTTGTCCTTCTTTAGGAAGAGAGTTTTGTCAATTGTCCCTCTTCTGTATCCATTCTTCAATAAGAAAGTGGATAATGTAGCATACCATGCTCTTGGAGCTTGATGCAACCCATAGAGAGCTTATACCACATTGTAACTGTCCTCTGGATACGTAGGATCTTGAAATACCTGTGTTGAGACACATATACCTCTTCATCAATCTTTCCATAGAGAAAGGCACTTTTAACATCCATCTGATAGACTATAAAGCCCATATATGAGGCAAATGCTAAAATGATCCCTTATATGGCTTCAAGCCTAGCACAGGAGCAAAACTTCATCATATCTATTTCCTTCCTCTTGCCCTGTGTCCCTGAGCAACCCACTTGCTTTGATTCCTGACAACACGTCCCTTTCATCCTTCTGATTTCGATATCACCCACTTGGTACCGATGTCTTTTTCCGATAAGGCAAATTAACTAGATCCAAACTTTTAAATCTCAAACTGCAAAACAATTCTACTTGCATAGCATCAACCCAGATTCCATCTCAAGAGCTTTCTAATCTTCTGGGTTCCATGTTGAATAGAAAACAAGCAAATAAACAATGATGAAAGTCTTATGATTGTTTCTCCTTAGCTTTTGAACATACTACAAAAGCATGAGCTTCAGATCTTTTATTTACTTTGCTTCTTGGTTGTACAGCTGAAGTTGGATCTCACTAGGTATAAGTGCTTTGAAGGAATGAGAAAGGGATTTAATTCTTCTGATGTGGGAATAAACTAACATCATAAAACTTTTTCCAAATTTGTTGAAGTCAGCCACTGCACCCATCATCAACATAAGATGAATGTAAAAGATACCATCAGTCACGCATCTTCATGCATATCCTTCAAGTAGAGGTATTTCAGAGTCATCTTCTTTGAAATTGGTTGATTTAGTACTGGCAGTACTAACTGGTATGCTAACACGTATAACCCAGTAGTTACCGCAGCTTTAGCTTTTGTGCTAACAGTGCTAAAAACGTTAGTACTGCAGAAGAAACTCAGCAGCTCCTGCCTGAGTAAAACCAAATTCTCATTTCTTGTTCAAGAATCCTTCCCTGAGAGCCTTCAGTTCCTCAATTAAGGCTTCCTTTCTTGACTTTGTACACAGTCTTGCAAAGATCATCTTAGAAAGAAGTTGTTTTTTTCCTCTGGACCTCCTTTCTTTGGAAGAATTAGAGTGCCATATTGGCAGTTCAACAAAACATCTTGATCAGTTTTCAACTTTCTTTTTTCAGAATCTCCTATCAGCCAATTTTGCCTTATGGCCTGTATCTTTTGGGTTAGATTCTTGTTGACAGCTGCATAAGGTCTACAGCTTGATTCACTTATCCTAAACAGAATGAAGTTCATAGAAACAGCAAATAATCAAGGTTAAAAAGCCTTGGTCCTTTCCCTGCAACATTGGGTTTGTTCTCTAAGAAGTTTATGTGCAGGTTTTCTTCAACTCTTTTGGTTACTAAATTGTATACTCTAAAAGCCTTGCTTTGTAGAGAATACCCAACCAAAAATCCCTCATCAGATTTTCCAACAAACTTGCCTAAGTGGTCTATGGTGTTCAAGATGGTCACATGGCACCCAAAAGGTCTTATATAACTTATAATTGGTGTCTTACCAGTTAAAAGTTCATAAGGTGTCTTATTATGAGGCTTGGTCACTAATACCCTGTTTAGAACATAACAAGCAGTACTAACTGCTTCAGCCCAAAAAGTGTTAGGTAAAAATGAATCTGCAAGCATGGTCCTTGCTGCCTCAATAAGGGTCATGTTCTTTCTCTCAGCAACTCCATTTTGTTGTGGAGTTCTGGCATTGCTGTATTCCCTCTTGATTCCTTTTAACCCACAGAATTCAATAACCTCCTTGTTTTTAAATTCTGTTCCATTATCACATCTAATAATTTTAACCTTTTGATTCAATTGGTTCTCTATTTGTCTTATAAAGTCCTTAAGGATTGCACTTGTTTCATCCTTAGTTCTCAAGAAAAATGTCCAACTAAATCTGCTAAAATCATCAGTGATAACCAAACAATAGGTCTTATGGTTTATGCTCCTCACAGATGTAGGTCCAAACAAGTCCATATGAAGTAGTTGTAGGGTGTGGCTAATAGAGCTAACTAACTTGGGCTTACAAGAAGTTTTGTGTTGCTTTCCTTTCTGACAAGCAACACAAGTGTGGTCATTTTGAAAAAGCTTTGTAGGTAAACCTCTGACAAGGTTTCCCTTCACAAGTCTATTTAAGTTTTTGAAATTTACATGACCCAACCTCCTATGCCATAAGTTAGATTCATCAGTTGTAGCCTTTGCAATTAAACAAGCCAAACCTCCTAAAGGAACAATGTTCTCTAAATTGAAACTGTACATATTGTTTTGTCTAGGGACTTTAAGTAATATTTGATTTTCATCAGGTAACTTAAAATCAGGAGACAAGACAAGACATTCAGTGTCAGTAAACAGAACCTTGTTCTTTTTGTCACACATTTGTGACACAGAAAAGAGATTGAAAGGCTGAAGTTCTTTCACAAAGCTTACATCCTCAAAATCTAACTTACCAGTTTTTATTTTCCCTTTACCTGTAATATAGCCTTTACTACCTCCAAAGGCAACAGGGCCACCATTAATGTCTTGAAAGTCAGCAAGGTAAGCCTTGTTCCCTGTCATGTGCCTGGAACATCCACTATCAATAATTCCTTTATTCTGTAGATTTCTATGTGGATTATCCTGCACATTTAAAAGAAAGAGATTAGTCTCTCTTAGGGACCCAAGCCTGTTTGGGCTTGAGTCTGCCTAGTGGATCTTTGAAAGATGAATAATTTCTAAGGCTAGATCCACCATTGTATTTGGAGAGAATATCATTGTTGTATCCAGGTATTCTCCATTTACAACTTGCTGAGGACTTGACAGCAATGACCCATTCTTTCCCAACAGTACTAACTTCTTTTACCTTAGCAGTATAACCCTTTTGGATTGAAAGATTTGTTTTTAGTACTGTTGTTCTTTTAAAAGGTCTTGATGATGGTGAAGTAGTTTTATGAAAAACATATGCTGATCGTACATCACTCATCATGGGCTTAACAGTATTAACTTTTAGAGCAGTGCTTGTTAGTACTGTCTGTCTGTTAACACTATGTCTAGCAGTGCTAAAATTGTTAGTACTGCTAGCCTTAGCAGCATTAACTGGATTTGTTCCAGTTCTTGTTTGTACTGCCAAGGGTACAAACTGATTTTGTTTATTTACCCTTTGAGCATTGTTCCATGTTGGTTTTCTCAAAATCTTGTTGGTTCTTTCCCTTGAATCATTTCCCTTAGTCATATTTTGTTTGTGTAGCTCAACTTGTTTAGCCAATTTTACATGATAATTACAATCTCTTATTAAATGACTAAAACTACCACAGACAAAACATCCTCTTTGAGTAATTCCATGTCCCAACTCTTTGTGGTTAACCTTAGGTTTTTGACTATTTGTAGACTGATTCTTAACATTTTCCCTAGGAGTTTTTATTTGCTTGTTAGCAAAACTAGGTGTATCAAGATCTTCTATTTTTACAGACACAAACTCATCATCACTATCTGATTCATACTCCTCAATGATAGGAGCATCAGACCAAACCTTAGGTTGAACTTCTATATGTGATTCATTGACAACGGTATTAAACACTAATTCAGAAGTTTTCTGTACTAAAGTTAGAGTCCAGGCATCAAGTTCTTTTGTTTGGGTTTCGGTTTACTTGGTTGAGTCTTGCTGGGACATAGGTATATTGTGAGTCAACTATTTTCAACATCAGGTCAGAGGGCAAATAGTGTCCTGTCATGGGTGGAGGAAGGCTTGCATTTCACAAGTTTTTAGCAGCTTTTATGACAAAGTGGATTTTCTAATTCATTGCATGGCCCTAAAGAACTTTGTAAAAAACTCATTTTTCATAACTCAAATTCCCACTATATCTGTAATCACCATACCCAAGCCCAAATTTATCACTGGCACTCATAGTATAATTTATAATTTTACCAAGATTTTTTGAAGAATGATTCCATTTGTCCACTATGACTTCTAAATCATCTTTTTCTTTTTGAGCTTTAGCCAACAATGTCTTATGGTATGTTAGAACATCTGTTTTATCATCTAAATCTATTTTCATAAATTTGATCTTTTGTTCATACCAAAGTTGATTTTGTTGATGGACAACTAACTGTGCTTCAACTTTCTTAAGACCCTGAGTATAAGCTTTTATTTCAACACTAGCATCACTAAGTTGCTCTCTTTGAATATCATACAGTCTTTTAATGTTAGCATAAGATCTTTGCACTCATTTGAACAAGAAGGTACCTGAGTGTCTGATCCTGAGCTGTTGTTAGCCATGAAAGCATAGTTATTATCATCTTCTGAATGAGTTGTCCAGTCAACACTTTCTCCATCAACTGTCACTAATGCTTTAGACTCTTCTTTCTTTCCAGTTATGCTTTCATCTCTATTTCCAGTTCTTCTCCCTTCTCTATTTCCAGTATTCCATCCATCTTCCTTTATTCTTTCCTTTGTCTACACTTCTTGCAAAATGCCTGTTTTTGTGGCAAGGTTGTAGCATTCACTTTGGTTTTATCAAAAACCACAGGGTTCTTTTGCATCAAACTGTAGCTTTCTACAGTCTTCTTTGAGAAAACTTCTTTTTTTCTATGGAGATCATTGCCACTTGCCATTTCAAGTCCATTTCTTCAGGTCAGATTATCAACCTGAGTCTAAGTCCTCATGATCCAGTGAGGGGACAACTAGATTGACTTGCAAGCAGGAATATGATGATGTTGATGTTTGTTAATGTTTGAACAATGGACCCCAGAAGTGTTGAAACACATATGCAGTTACTAAACTTCATAGTAATGTTGGTGTTTTCAGAAAACA
This sequence comes from Tanacetum coccineum, assembly GCA_026074375.1. Lineage (NCBI taxonomy): Eukaryota > Viridiplantae > Streptophyta > Magnoliopsida > Asterales > Asteraceae > Tanacetum > Tanacetum coccineum. The sequence goes on along the minus strand of BQNB010097357.1, from coordinate 2,356 downwards.
AATTCTATTTTTAAAATATTTTGCAAGTTGGAAGATGATGCATTAGAGCCTTTTACATCATTTTCAAAGACTCTCAGATTGTTGTACAAGTCATCAAAACTGAGACTGTCCATTCCTGGTTTGTTCCTCATGATCAAGGAAACTTGTAACCAAGCAGAAGGTAGAGATCTTAGAAATTTTTGATTTGCATCTTCAGTAGATACACCTGCTCCATGAATCTCTAGCTGACTGAGAAGACTTTGAAATCTCTCATAGCCTTTGTGAATCCCATCTGAGTTGGATACAGTGAATCCCTCAAATTGTTGCTTCAAGATGTACTTCTGCATCTTTTTGGATTCATCATTTCCACCAAATCTGGATTTTATGGCAATCCACATATCTTTTGCATCAGTCATTTTGTGGAATTTAGCTAGATGATCTTCTGGTATGGCCATTAGCAAGGTGGTCCTAGCTTTTCTTTCTCTTTCTCTCAGCACCATTTCTTCTGCAGTTTTAGGAGGCAAAATTTTAATCTGTCCTGTGGTATCCAATGTGACTGATACAGGACCATTCCCATTTTGGATAACCTCCCAAATTGGATAGTCTGTATGGGCCAGATAGTGTTCTATCTTCATAGCCCATATGTCATATTCTCCCTTTTTGAGAATTGGTAGTTTGATGGTTGAGACTGTTTGAGGAGTTTGTTGTGTTGGTTTTTGTTGTGTTTCTTGTGGAGGTGGTGGTGGTGGTGGAATTTCATCATGTGTTCCAGACATGTTTAGATCTGTTGTTTGAAGATGAATAACTGGTTTTATCTGTTCTTCTTATTCAGAGTTTCTTAACAGGCTCTGATACCAATTGTGGTTCCTTTAAACTGAATGGATCTTTGCAACCAATAAAGGATGATAGTCAAGATGTATAAATACAACTGACTATGTAGAAACAATGATTATGAATACTATATGTTAATGCGGAATCTTAACACAAGTACTAAGAAAAACAATGAATCAATCTGAATAACAACTTTATTAAAGTGTTCTTGAGAATCACAGATTGCTAACTATGATTTTGTATGTTCTGTATGATCTTGTATGTGAACTCTTTTTCTAACTATGCCTAGGGTTCCTTTTATATCATAAGGATAACCCTAAAAGGCTTACATATTTTTCTGACAAATATCTCAAAAATATCTTTTAAATATCTTTGAAATATCTTGTCATCGGTACTAACTAGCTTTCTACTAACGGTACTAACTAACCAGCAGTACTAACACTTTGTACTGTCGGTACTAAGTATAACTGTCGGTACTAACTATTTGTACTAACGGTACTAAGTCAAGAGAACATTATTCCTAACAGAGACTGATAAGGTGATCCATACTGTGGAGACTAATATAGTGAAACTTGTGGTTGAAATTGAGTGTTTTGGTATGAGTTCTGATGAGTTTGATAAGGAGACTGGGTCATCTGATGGGTTGCAACCAAAGCAAGCGGATCTGAGTTGCGTTCATGCATTAAACGAACTTCATTTGCATGAAATTCTTGTTGTCCCAAGTAAGCATAAAGCTGATCAATATTAGTTGTGTGCAAATCCTGAACCAGTTTGACATCTGTCACAAATTTTCTCCACACAAGAGGAAGAGTATTCAAAAACTTGGTGTTCACTTGAAATTGTTCCAGTTTCACATTGTAGATGTTCATGTCATTAAGTAGCAGTGAAAATCTCAAGTAGAAATCACGTAGTATTTCCCCTTCTTATAAGCAAACTTATCAAATTCATCATAAAGCTTACACTCTCTTTCCTGTTTTGTTAATGAAGTTCCTTGCATGAGAAGTTGAATTCTTTCCCAAAGTTCCTAGGCGATTCGATGATTGCTAACAAGTGCATAGACCTCGGGTGGTAATCCTTGGAGAATGATATTTGTTTCTTTAATATCACAATCAGCTTAAATTGCTTCTGTAGCAGATAATTCAGAATATTTCTTTGGTCTGGTCCCTCTATTTTCCTCAATTGTAGGCCAAATGAGTGGACCATTTTCAACGGTTTCAAGGATCATTCATCCATGTTGTCTATTCATCATGTATAGCTCTATTATGCTTTTCCAAGAATCATACATATCTTTTCCAACATAGGTGGACGATTGTCAGCACGCAAAATAATCGCTTTGTCAGCAAGAGTCGTCATTGAGAAAGTTGTATGTTAAAAGATTACTTGTTTGATCGAACGGTGGTAGAAAGAAATTATGTTTGATTAATGTAGGATCCCGATTATCACTTCCACTTCATATAACGAACCACGAATCGATCAAGAAAAGAGAAAGAGAGATCATTTCTAGAGAGAGAAACTAGTGAGAGAGTTGAGAGAGAATTAGAGATAT